>JASDQU010213249.1:0-12370 GCA_032191745.1 Picea mariana
AAACGTGGCGTTTAAGATATGTGACTTAATTCACGTGTACTAGTCAGAGTTGGGACTTTCTTCAAGTTGTGCGTTATGAAATAAACTTGGGCTCGCCGATGCTGAAAAGGTATCGGGGGTAGGTGATCGGGGATAAACCTATCATGTGTTTTTCTTCATATTAGCTTCTTCAAAAAAACCCTATGCCGAAACGCTTCGATAATCGGTGGTCGAGGAAAACCATTTAGCATGCTCAGAATGTTCATCGTGATTCAGTCTTCTCCGATTCCGATAAGCGCGTTGGGTATCAGCTATCAGCGATATCGTTTCTTTCTTCTTTAATGTTTACTCCCTTCTCCTTTTACCGATGTCGAAGGGGATCGACTATCGGCGATGTCTGTATGTGATACTTGTCGTGAAACAAAACTTCCTTTCACCGATATTGGTGAAGATCGACACTCGACAACTGAGGTTTTTCGAGTGATTCTTTTTCGCTTCTTAATTCCTTCCGATGTCAAATCTTGAGCGCTTCAGGTGAAGTGTTTGGTTGTTGATTCATTATTTAAGTATTAAGCCTCCTTAATTCACGGGGTTTCATAAAGTTAGACAAACCTGAATATCTTAATGATATTTAAGAGAACAAGCAAAGACAAAACATTTCTCAAAGAAAAATTGAATTCATACAGTGCAAAGATTAAGTGGTACTAAAAAAGTGAAAAATTGACATAGTATTTTTAGGGTGTGTTGAGTGCTCAACAAATGACAACTTATTGGGCGAAAGTAGAATCTATGTTCCTCCCTTGGGCTTGATGGATGAAAAGTTGATTAGGAACTTAATTGATTTTCACCAGATCTTCTTTTACGCTTGCATTTGGAATTTCCTCGGTTGACGCATCTGGTCCTGTCTGTGGGGTTTTTTAACCTTTATTCCGCCTTTATTTCTGGTAACCTTGAATCACGCCCCCTTTTGACAAGAGTCTAGTAAATCATTTACTGGCACTAGGCCTTTTAGTTACCCCTATTCATTTTCTATGGTGTTGCTCCACTGCCAGAGAGCGTCCATAGCCTTGGCAGAGTCACCCCGACGTCACAGACCTTGCTCTGCTGCCAGTGAGCGTCCATAGCCCCAACGGAGATATCTGCATACCCTCTCCTATTGTGCTCTCATTTGATATAGTTGACTTTTATTTCGATAGAATGCCCTGAGTGTGTGGGAGAGGAGGACGTATGTTATTTGAAAAAATGAGATGGTTAAGGTGAAACTCACTAGCTCTGTCTCTGAGGTGCATGTAGCCTTTTCCATATTACCATCTTTCCCTTAAGGTTTTACCAGACCACTAAGTAGACACTTCCACACTTCTCCAAAGTTGTTCATCTGCACAGGCCATATAGAGAATCCCTTGAAACAACCGCATGTTCCTCAATGTTTCTTGTGTTTGTATGTGAGCGACGAGTTAGGAACATAGTTCACTATGTCGCATGATTTGAGGTCAACCATTGTCTTTCTAAACACAATATTTTCAAAAGATTAGAAGCACAATCACAAAAGATAAAACAAAAAATGTATAAATGCAAAAGATAAATCAACGCATCTAAAATAAACATAATATATATATATATATATATATATATATATATATATATATATATAATGAAAATATTGTTTTAGGGCTTGGCCATTCACTGGGAGAGCGTCAGGTTCCCCCCTTAGATTATGTAGTCGATACGTGCCTAACCTAATCTTCTCAACCACTTGGAAAGGTCCGAGCCATAGATTCTAAAACTTAGAATGTTTTCATTCAGGATCATTTTCTCTGTCCCACTTTAGGACTAAGTCTCCTACTTCAAAATTCTTCTCTTTAGCCTTATGCTTATCAAACCACCTTTTAACTATCTACTGGTGGGCTATGAACTTTGATTTATCTTTCTCCCTTTCTTATTCTAGCATGAGTAGGGTGTCAATTCTTTGTTGCATGACTGATGAAGGTTGTCCCCTGGAATCCTGAACAAGTTGAAGAGATGGAAGATAAAGCCCGTTCAGGAGAATGGCTTCCTGTTCGTATACTAGAAAGTATGGGGAATTCCCTATAGATTCCTTGGGTGTGACTCTATCGGCCCAAAAATCATTAGGAAGTGAATTATGGGAATTCCTCTGGTTTTCTGCAACTGTTTTCTTTAATATTCTCACCAGGTTCTTATTAGTTGATTGTGCCACTCTGTTTCCTTGTGGATAATAGTTTGCAGAGTATCTAATTATGATTCCTTTGTCTAGGGAAAACTCTGTTAATAAGGTGGAGTAAAAGTAAGCTCCATTATCAAAAACAAGGACAGAAGGCACACCGAACCTAGTGATCAGTTGTTGTTCTAAGAATTGGATCACCACCTTTTCGTTTACATGAGTTAGAGGGATGGCCTCTGCTCATTTCGTGAAATAATCCACGGTGGTTAATATGTACCTATGTTGTTTTGAGGAATTCAGTGTTATTTCTCCTATGATATCTAATCCTCATTGCTCGAAAGGCCTGGAAATAACCACCGATTGAAGTGGGACAACTGCTCTCTTTTCCCTCCCCGCGCTTATTTGACACGTCTTACAGTTCCTAGCGTATGTGTGGGCGTACTTGAATAGAGTAGGCCAATAATAGTCCAGCTCTCAGTATTATATGGGCAGTGGTGTTTCCTGCAAAATGTCCACCTGTAGGGCCATCATGGAGCTCCTTCAGAACCTTGTCTTCATCTTCATGTTCGAGACATCTTAAAAGTACCCTGTCATAATTAAGACGGAAGAGTACTGAATTTATGAGGCGATACTGTGCGGATTTTAATCTGAGGGCTCTCCTTTCCCTAGAGTTTAGGTTTTTTGGGCACATCCCATGATGTAGGAGATAAGTCAATTTCTCCTACCAAGACTCTTTCCCTAGGGAAATGTATGACACTTCACCACACCATAATGCCATTTCATTCTCCTACCCAGGGTCTTCATTTAATTGGTCCTAAGCTTCAGCTGTCAGTTTGCATAACCCTTGTCCTTTAACTAGTTTAGCAGGTTTTATATCTAGATCAAATTCTTGGACTACTTCCATCCAATTTCCTCTTCTTTCCCCCATCTCCTATTGAGTAAAAAGGGATCGGACTGTAGGGTGAGGCACGATGAATTTGGTATGGTTCTTGAGGATGTAAGATTTGAAATGTTTTACTGCTTTGTAAACTACATAAGCCTTCTTGTCTATAGTAGTATAATTTAGTTCGACACCTTGGAGATTAGTGCTCATGAATGATATCGGGGCCTCGTTGTTATCATCGTCCTTCTAAGTCAATACTGCAACTAATTATTGGTCGGAAGCGAAAGTATAGAGGAATAAATCTTTGTTGAAATTTGGACTTCGCAACACTGAGGCTTGAGATATTGCAGTCTTAATATTGCTGAAGGCCTTCTTCCGTTCATCATCCCACTTAAATTCAACGTCTTTATGAATCATTTTTTTGTAAGGGTTTGATAGTTACCGCGAAATCGGGGGTGAATTTCCTCACAAAATTTATTTTTCCGAAGAATGATTGCATAGCCTTTTTGTTGTGAGGTAATGGAAGCTGAGTTATATCCTTAATCCTTTCCGAGTCTATGAAAATGCCTGCTTGAGATATAATGTGGCCTAACAACTTACCTTCCTCGATGCCAAAAATATTTTTCTTAGGGTTTAAGGATATGTCGTATTTTCTACATCTTTCGAAAATCTGGGGTAAATGTTGGATGTGATCTTCTTTGTTCTTTGAATACACAGTCACGTCATCCAAGTGGAAAACTACACACTTGTTGATTAGTCCCCAAAATGCTACGTCCATGACCCTTTGGAAGGTCGCTCCTGCATTGATTAACCCAAACAACATGCGTTTGTAAGCGAAGGTTCCCCACTTGGTTCAGAAGGTAGTTTTCAAGCGGTCTTACTAGAACCTGGTTGTAACCTGAGAAACCGTCCAGTAAGGAGAAAATATTAGAGCCATACATTGTCTACAAAAGTTGCTCCATTAGTGGGACTAGGTAGTTTTCCTTTTCTGAAGCTTTGTTGAGGTTTCTAAAATCTATGCATAGGCGGATCTCCCCATACTTTTTCCTCATAGGAACCAAATTTGCTATCCACGCGGAATGTCTAACCTGGAAGATAATTTTGGCATCTAAAAGTTTCTTCAACTCCTGACACATGAGAGGTTCTAGGGAAGGGTGATACTTCCAGAGCTTCTGTTGTAAGGGTTTCACTTTAGGTTTTAATGGGATAGTGTGTTGTATGATACGGGTATCATAAGTCTTAAGATATCGATAGGACCAAGAAAAAAAATCTTGATATTGTCTGAAAAGTTTGAGATATACCTCCCTTTCCTCTTTAGATATTGTCTTGCCGAGGTTTACGTTTTTTGGGTTTTTCGGGGTTCCGAGATTTATAGTTTCATGCATGGGACAGGAACTACTGGTCTTCGCATCTTTCCCTTAGATCAAAAAGGTTTTCTAAATTGGCTATCCCCTTCGGTATCATGTGAGACTTTGATTTGTCAGTCGGTTGATCTGTATGAGGGCCGGTTTCCATTATCTTGTGCACTTCTTGTTTGTAATTATTTAGGTGTGGAGAATTACAATGTATAGTATTCCTTACTTGCCTAACAATGATTTCAGAATCTCCAAAAACCTTCAATTATTTGATGTTTAAGTCTATGGATTTTTTTATCCCCTGTACTAGAGCTTCATACTTGGCGGTATTGTTTGTGCATTCAAACTCAAGTCTACATGATAGAAAATGTTGTTTACCTTTTGGATTAATAAGGATGCACCTTTCTCCAGACCCTTCTTGCGATTTAGAGCCATCAAAGTATAACGTCCAAACTTGTGGGAAAAATCTATCATCTTCCTCTTTCCTATCACTTTCCTCTTTTCCTCCTATTTGTTCTGTGATTTATAATGCAGATTCTTGGTAGAAGAGGGTTTCCTCCGCCACTGTCGACAATTGTTCTTGAAAAATCATTTCATATTTTTGAGTAAGGGGAACATCATATGAGAGAGGGGAGAAATTTCCGAAGTCGGAATCACAGGAATAATTGCCTAACACAGGGAAATATGTCGATGAGGGTTTGTTTAGGGTTTCTAAATCAGTGACAATATGTTTTAGATATCTTTCCCTATCGATCCTAATCATGTTTGTGTGCCCTTTTAATGGTAACCAAAGGTGATCCTAGACTATACTAAAGTATTTGTTTAACTTTTCATACCAATCTCGACTTAATAGAAATCCATAAGCTTCTGGGATATCTACTACAATGATTTTAATTACTTGCACAAATTTAGGGTGAGTCGCTATTCTGATCATTACATCTTTGAGTTCTCCCATGACCTTCACCTGGGTTATGTCTAGTTGTATCACGTGTTTATCACTTTTGAGAGGGATTGCATTTAATTTTTTGCAATTAGACAATGGCATAACATTATAAGATGCTCCTGAATCGACCAAACGATTATGGAGGTTTCTATTGAAGACTTTAAATGTTAAAAGGAATGGTGGGACAAAAGGTTTTCGTTTCTTATCTTCAGAGAAGGAGTTCACAATTGATTTATTCCCTAGATCCATGGGGGTTAGATTTCTTCCTTGGTCAGTGCTTGTTGTAGGATTTTCTACCGATTTCAATGCTTGTAGCAAAAAGTCTTTTTGCTGAGGGATTCTACACATGTCCAAGATTGATATGTTTTCCTTTAAGTTCTTCAAATATTCTACTATGTTGTAATCGAGCTTGGAAAATTCTCATGTATGGATGTTTATAGGGTTTCTTCGGGGATCAAAAGGTTCTTTCAGGTGATCCAGAGCTGGTTTTCCTCCCGAATTTGGGGTCGTAGTAAGGTTGTTTGAGACAGGTTCACCCCTACTTTGTGTTTTCACAACCAATACTTTTGTGGGTGGTTCTTGAAACTCAAACAGGTCATTGGAAGGCATAGCTAGGTCAGGATCCCATATCAACATTGTTTTTTCTTTCGGTGTATCAACCTCTTCCTGATCGAAGAAATTTATAGTTGATCTGCTTGATTGTTCGGTTAGGGAGATCTCATCTAGAAACTAGTTGGCCATCAAATTCATGGCATGCACCCATTGAGGGAACTCTCTTTCGAAGTGTTTCTCCTAATGATAGGTACAGAAAGAGTTAGACGTTACATTCTCGAGATCGATATTTAAGTTGGTTGGGGGAGGTTCAATTGCTTCGAAAGAAGGATTTATTTTAAAGAAAGGTTTATAGGGGCACTAGCCTTGGTTTCACTCCCCTACATTTCTCTTCATGTCTATGATTTCGTTTGATAGTTTTTTGACCATGCATTGTAGGTCCTCTATGTCCCCACTTCCCTTTTCAGGAGCTTGTTCTATTTGTTTCCCAGGGGGTCTAGTCAACAGGATTCCTCTCCTGGGAGGAGGTTGAACTTCTTTTTTAACTAACGAGACCTGGCCTTCTTTACATCCTTTCATTTGGAACTCTATCATTTTGGATTCTTCAAAATTATTAGCTAGGGTTTGTTTGGAAGCCCTCTTCACAAAAATGGAAATAGAAGTTGGGAGAGCATTAGCATATTCTTCGATTTGCAACCCCTGTGTAGGTTTAGCTTCAGGCTTGAATTTATTTAAGATGGTGGTAAATATTTGATTGAAATCTTTAACCCTTTCCTTCGAACTCATGGTGGCAGCGAACAACTCAACCATCAAACCTCTTGTAGTATTTTCTTCTGCAAATTTGTTTAAAAAAACCTTTTGACACTTCGTCCAACTAGTTATGGACCCTACGGGTAGGTTAAAATACCACATGGAGGTTGAATTCTCGAAAGTGTAAGGAAAAATCCTCCAGACTATGTCTTCATGTTGGACATTCATAAGTCTGATAGCTAGTATGAATTTCTTGATATGGTCCTCAGGAAATCTTGAGGTTTCAGGGTAAAATTTAGGAAGTAACTTCTCTGGGTGTCGGGGAAGGTTATGTACCCATCTGGGGATGGCCAAAGCATCTCTGGCCAACCAAGTTTGATTATTCTGAGGTGGGTTTCCCCTTTCTTCATCATGGTCATGGTTATATTCCATGTATTCATATCCTGAGTTAAACCCTTCTTCTTCTGAAAACTCGTCGTGCTCGAAGAAATTATCGACTGGTGTTTCAAGGATTAGATTAAGAGGATGTTCAATTTCGGTGAGAGTGAAATCTATCAGGTCTTCTACTTTGTGCACAAAAACCTAGTCAGGGGTATCGACCACTGGTCTGCTTACTTTTTTTCTTCGAGGAAGTAACGAGGCTAAGGGCAGCACATCGATCTGTCAGGCATATGCTCTTGTGATTCTTCTAAATTGATTCAATTCCCCGTGAGGAAAGACCATAAGGTATATCAGGGAACAAGTGTTCTTCCTCAGGCTGGGGTGAGTTACTTGTTTTAAGAGTACTCAGTGTGTGTCGGTTGTCTTGGGAATGACTAGCCATGCATGTGGGTTGTTTTGAATCTACAGGCTGTGCAAGTTAATTTTGTAGAAAATGGTGTCAGCCATTCATTCTCAGGCCCTCCTTCTCGCACCAATTCTATTAAGGGGTCCTAAATCCCTTTAAATCAACAACAAGAACCAAACCCACCACCGAGGCCCAATTAGACTCTCCAACATTTATTAGTGGTATGGTTCTCCAGATCTTGCAATCTAACCAAAATAATCGATGGGATTTACGTTTTTTTGTGAAGGATTTCTCCTTCAGTTTAGACGTGCTCTTGTTTGTTTTTTCTCTTAAGTGGGATTGATATAAGATAGGGCTGTTATAAACCAACTAGGCAACAAAATGGGAACAAACTTAACTATTGGAGAAGAGGCCGAGCTTGGGATAACCCTTTCACTCTAGCATGCAGACAATGATCGTCTACCACAGACCTAGTACTAATACGTTAACCGTGCGGGTATTCCAATTACTGAATTGAGATACAATTTATCAGAAGAAAACATGCATGCGATAAACGATGGTAAGTAAAATAATTCACTCAACTCTAATCATCAATCACATAATAACACAACGATTTATCTTCATCATTAAAGAAAAGAACTGTAAAACATTGCATCAGATAACTTATCAATATATTTAGTAGCTTTTACTCATTACAACATCCATTCATGAGACGAAATAAGAAATAATTCTTATCCACATACAATCATAGACGCATTTGATGAAAAAAAAACACAAACTTGTCTCTGGTCCCAAAAGGACTTCTCAATTAAAGGAAGATCCTAAATAATTCTTAACAAAACCAAAAATGAGGGTCTTTGCAGCAACCATTGACCCTTAACTAACCAGTCGATGCTCTTATTTATAACATAAAAATAACTAGAAATAACTATTAAAGTGCAAATAAGTGAAACAAAACTCACCACATGGCGCTCTCTTCTATCAGTGTTTCTAAGAGTCATCTCAGGATATCACTTAAGTGGGTGACGATTCTTGTACTACGACCACTTGATGAATAGATCCTTGCACGTTTTGGCATACGTGAATCTATGTTGTTCCATTGGGGCCAAGTGAATCTCTCTTATCTCTACTGCTTGTGCCTGATAATTGACTATTTTGGCACTTAACTACTGCAACACAATCTGAGCTTCGATTGGATGCTCCATGAATTGTCACACCTGCCTTGGTGCCATATCTTTCACCTTAGATATTTCCTTGGCCCATAATGAGTCTTGTTCGGTGTGATTCTTGACTATGTCGCGCAAGTCGACAAAGTCGTCGGGTGTTCCAAACTCGGGGAGGCCGATGTCTTTCATTACTTGGTTGATCTTGATCCAACTTTTCTCGCACTTGGCCCATTATTCTTGGATTTCCCGATGAGGTTCCTGAGCCATTTTTTCCCAATACTTGACTGATTTCTTTATGTAATCAAGGCTGCTCTCTTTTAACACCCGAATTTCATGCTCTTCCTTATCTTGACCCTGTTGGACCGCACTAATATAGTTGACCCTCTCCACAACTTGTTGTGCTTTCTTGTACCACCTCTGCATATCTTTTCACATCGCAAGTGCCATGAGGGTGTCTTCCTAAAGCTCGACTATCCTTGCGGTGAATAGGTGCCACTCATCTGTAAATTTGATGTAGGCCTCTTGGAATTCGTTCCTTAGGAACACCACGACTTGTGTGGTGTCCTAATAGTATTTTTCCAAGTGGCACAAGTGTTCCAATTCCTTCAAGGCAACGACCAACTCCTCTTCATCTTGTTTAGCTCTGTCCTAGGTGGCATCTATGATTTCCATCCCTGCACCGATAATTTTGGACATCTTACCTTGCTCTGTGTTAATAAGATTTTTCCTCCATGGTGATGAGGATGGAGCAATCTAAAGTGATTCTCCTCTTCTTGGTGGTTCTCTGGACGATAGCTTTCCTTTTTTGGTGATAAGAAATGGCATGTATGTCGACGAATTTGTCCACGGGTTTGGGGATTTGTTGATCTCCCCAGGTGAGTGTATTCCCCAGACTCGCGATAGCATATACTTGTTCAAGAATGGGTTCTTGAACTTCCTCCCCATGTTCTGAAGGACCGTATTTTGCTTGTTTCTCATCGGGGAGTTGAGTACCGATTGAAATTGAGGCATCGGGGGTAGGATCGGTACTTACTTGGTCATCGGTCGTTGAGGCATCGATTTCCTACTGTGTAGCTTCTTCCTTTTGTTTGCCCCACCGTGGCCCATCCTTTGAACTGTCTGTCTGGGTATTGGGTGCATTGGGCAGCTTAGTGTCTAAGATAATCTCAATTTCCTGTTCAATCTATGGAAGACCCTGAATTTGAGCGTCGGGAACTGGGGAAGATGTCGTCTCTAGCTCCTTTTCATTTTCGATATGTACCGGGGTCACGAGGGATACTTCCGGGCTCTCATCATCATCATAGATTTTTATTAATTCTCTTAGGGGGTTTGGCACACTTTCTCTCCTTGATGTTATGAATGTCTCTGGTTGAGTCGAAACACCTGTCGGCGATCCAATCAGTGGCATTGTGAATTCAAAGTCCTCTAACCGGGTAATTTCATCAAATTCTATCAATTCATGTCTGCTTGGGCCTATCTGAATTTCATCTGGGTTTTCGATAGGGAGCCTTGTCATACCTATGAGGTCCAATTCATCTTGCAGTTGATCAATTATTTGTTGTGAATTTTCTATCATGAGTAACCCCCTTTCCTGCGTGTCTTGAGTCATGGGGAAACCTCTATCTTCCACCGGGGCTACTAGGGGGGCTTATGTTGCTTTGGTTGCTATAATTTATTCTCTGGCCCTGAGGGCCCCTTGAGCCAATTGTTCTAGGATCGTCGCATGTTCATCCAGGATCATGGATTTGAACCTGGTCATTTTGGGATTGACCATCCCTACCACCACTTCATCCCAGTTCTGGGCATTTTCTATGAAGACTTCATCTTCAAACTTGTCGTGGGTGTATGGCCAGTAGGATGACACTTGTGAGGCATGTTTCAAGACCAAACCCTTTGGATCATGTTTTTAGAATCGACCAGTTTGGAATCTGAACTCCAATTGGCTCAATCCTTCTTGCTTGTCCTGAGTGGTTTCCTTCACCATGTAGAATCCTACATGGAAGCCATAAGGTATGAACGCCCTTTTCTTCTCCTTGACCAAAGTGGAGTTGTAACCTTGTAGGATGGTCTGGTAGCATATCTCCCCCACTACAAGTCGGTCAGGGACATGTGCGGGTAGGAAATGAGGTGCTTCGGTGGCACCAAACACTCTGATGTAGGTATCACACTCATCGAGATACCAGTGGCCGACCTTTGATATCATATTTTTGGCCGTAGCTGATAGTCCAAGGCATTCTTTCTTGAAAAGAATAAAGTAAATACATGTGATGAATTCATCAAAGATAAGAGAGTAATATTTTTTTTACATGTTTTCCCATAAGATGCTGAAATATACATGGAGCGAGAGTTCTGCGATGTGCCAACTCAGGTTCATGATGGCTAAGACGTTTCTGGAACACATGACATCTAGTAAATACGAAGCCATGTAGAAGGCTGGGGTCTCTCCTTCTTTCGATGTCTGAGCCTGTTGTATGTAGATGCTCAACTGCTTGGAAATGATGGCTCCCCAGTTGACGCTGCTCCCAGAAATGGCCACTATGTAAGCTAGAGGCATCCATGCCTTTGAAAATCTAAAGCAATCTTTCTCCCCATACAACCAACAAATGAGATACATCAGGTAGATGTATGGCTCCCTTAAGATGGCCATCTGGTATCAGCCGGAGGTCCGGTTGGTTTGTTTCTTATCTTCTCTCCACCATGAGGCCATTACTCGGCTGGTATCATGGCGCTCATAGAATTTTATGACAAAATATGTGTTTAGTCACTCCTCAGGGTCTCTTAGCTTGTAATACTTCTGGACCTCTACCAAGAGGAAGACCTTGACACATCCACCATTGTCGTCGTTGATTAAACACTTATGCGTGTTTGTGTGGTCGATGAGCCACTGTAGAAGTTCTATATAGGGAAACATAGGGGTTCTTCTTGCTACCATGTGAAGGTACAACTGTCAGATATTCAGGAATACATGGTCGTTGAGTGCTCTCACATCTGGGTCACTATCTAGGATGTACTCTGGGAATTCCTCTCAGCTAATCTTTTTGAAGAGTTCTCCCCAATGTGGGAGTGTCATCTTGGTCCCTGTGTTTTCCTATATGTCTCCAAAGGCAGGAGGTTGAATAAAAACCTTCTTTGTAGATGTCTTGATGACTAGTTCTTGCTTCAGAGTGTATTCTAACTATTTTTATAGCCCTGGAGAGGAACCTTCGCCTATCTCTGGCTTCTTCATCTTTGACGCCCTCAATGATTGCCTGGTGGTCGGCTTCCTTGGCGACATTGTTCCTGCAATTGAAATAAATACTTTAGAGACTGCGTATAGAGAACCACTGGATAATATATATATGAAGTGTAAGCATAAAAAATCCACAGACTAGTACATACTTGTAAAGCTTGCTAAACCTGGTTATTTGATACTCACGAGATCTATGCATCTTTTGAATTGCTCATTTCGCTTCTCCGGATGCTATGAAATGCCTTTGCATGCAGAATGGTTTCATTTACAGTGGCTCAAGAGAATTTAAACTGGGGAAGAATTTACCATGTCGTATCAACCATTTAATTCAGGTGATGAGTGGAATTCAAACAGATCTTCCACCAAATCTCTGCAACTTGAATTCATCGTGGGTTGATGGCGGAGGCACGAAGGATAATGTGGTATATCGGTAATTTCAAACGATCGTTTTGATTCTCTCACAAAGAAACAACTAATGCAGGATTTGGAATTAATTAGTCCCTTAAATGCTCTAAATCTAATCGTAACTAGCGCTAAAAGGTCCCAT
>JASDQU010213252.1:5317-17389 GCA_032191745.1 Picea mariana
ATAAAGTTTCTAAGCAACTCTGTCCTTCACTCCAAGATGATCGTGCAGAGAGTCAAACTTCTATGTAGTGAAATTCTTGGTGAAGATGTCAATAGTATGTTCAGAGAAAGGACATAATTGCAGGTCGATGATCCTCTCATGGATTAGATATTTGATGTAGTGAATATGAATCTCAATATGGTTTGTTCATTTCTACTGCAATGGGTCTCTAAAAAACTTTAGAATACTCTGGTTGTCACACCAAATGATAGTCGGTCTATGTAACTGGATGCCCAATTCGGTAAGGAAGTTATGTAGCCAGAATGCTTAGATGGTAATGTTAAATACTCATCTATATTTAGTTTCAATGATAAAAAAATACTTAGATGCCAAATTATTCTTTAAATACACATCTCAACATCTAACCTGATTCATAATAATTCTTGATTGTATTTAAAATATTTTCATAACACATGTGAATCTTTTACTTATCTAAAACTTCATGAAAATATGGTAATTTACAGAATCATGTGACATGAAACAACATAAAATTAAAGAGCTACTTACGATAACATTTGACGACTCATTTCATCTCTCCTAGGCTACCTGTCCAAGTCCCCTTTCAATAGTGAGATTGTTCTTCATTAATCTCAATGATAAAAATTACAATGAAAATGGACTTACAGATACAAATTTGAAGTCACTCTTAAATTATGCTTCTCAAACCCAGAAATAGAGCTTACCATTGAAGTCCTCTTGAAATGTTGAGAAAAATGAGTATAAACTTGACCATATTCTGAACTGGCTTAATTTTACCCCCTTTACACGGCAAACAATGCACTATGGCTCTCATAAATGGCTATATGGACTAAGTATTTAATAAACAACATATTATTACAAAAATAACATCACCATCATCTTCCTCTAAAGAAACTGAGAAAAATGAGTATAAACAAGGCTATGTTTGGACATGGTGCTCCATTGCATGCAAATCAAGACAAACTCGTGACTCTTTTCATCCTTGGCACACAAACCAATGCATTGTCTGTACCTTCCTCATATTCTATTCTCGATCTTCAGATCCGTGTCTGCCTCGTGTTCCATTCCCGATATTAAATCAGCCACAGACTTGATTGTGGTCTATACCTTGGGTAAATGACAACATCAACTTAAATCTAGCCTGTGGGAATATGTGTCAAGTGTGGCGCCAATGGTGCAGTGGTTAGGGAATTGGAGTGTTCTATGGTGGGTCATGGGGTCGAACTCTATCGACCATGCCTTATGTTATGGAAAATTTTTATATGGTTATAACATATATTTTGTATCTGTCACGGATTTCGGGCTTAGCACATAATACATTATGCCACATATTTCAAGCTTAGCACATAATACATTATGCCACATATTTTGGGCTTAGAACATAATACATTATGTCACATATTTTGAGCTTATCACTTAATACATAACAACATATGACAATAGGATCGAGGGCTATTCCCTTGATCCTATTGTCTCACCAACTCAACCTCTAATGAAACTTAAATACAAATTAACATGTAAACGATTAAGCCACATAGCAAGGGTGTAATGGTAGGTCATTTGGTTGTTGGATGAGATATTTGGGTTCGAACCTTTGGGCTCTAAATTTTTTTATTTGACCTTAGCCATATTAGGCCAATGGGAGACTTCCATGTGGCAATCTCTCATTTTTCAACCTAACCATGTACAAACTTGCCACATGTTGATATATGATTGGTCCACCTGTACTTGTACGGTTTCCCTGTCACCTTGCCAACTCAGTTGTATAGTGATTTAAGGTCATGCCACATGTCAATGTCAACCTTCCAGTGGTGCCACATGTCACTCCATTTATTTTTGCACCGTTTCAAAGCTATCATCGATATCTACACAATGAATTTATTTTCAAGAGAATTTGAGATAATAAAATTTTAAACATTTCTAGATCCTCCTATATCTCTTTGAGTGTTCTAGATCCTCTTGGATCACACCTTCCCACTGAAGAAATTTTGGTCCTCCAAAAGTATAGATATTTCAATAAATTAGTGATGATAACTCTTACTCACTCTTCCATCTTACTGAAATTCTCTTATTCAGTAACTTAGTGATGATGAAGCTTCTTCACTCTTCCACCTTGTTGNGAATATTCTAGGACTATTTCTTATCTTGGATGTGTTCACTTTGGATCTTCCATCTAGCATCTTGGATCTTGGGTAGAGATTTTATTTTTTGGATCAATGTACTTCTGTCTATTTCTATGAAACATGGCTCTAACTCTAGCTCATGGCTACTAGCACTAGCTTAGATCTAGCTCCAGTTCTAGCTCATTGATTACTTCATAAATAAAGTATTATCACTAATTCTATGATTGTTACCCATGATTTTGGTCGTCATGATGATGTATTGATGATGGTGTACTCAGGCTCTTCATTAGAACTTTCTCATGAGAAAAGTTACCTTCATCTCTTTCCATAAATTACATTTTTGAGGACTGTTCGCAGGCTGCTAGTATATTTGCCTACGAGAATGCATGATTCTTGCAAGCTGCCTTAAGCCAGGGTGTGAGAAGTTCACACTATGTTTAACTACTAGGGTGCGAACTCTTTCTAAAGCAAGGAAAAATATGAATTCTCGATGCTTCTAGAAGGGAATCTTCTAGAAGGATGAGATGGCATTCGAATGGTTATACTAGTACTAGATTCCCTGATATTTTGGGATCATTCTTATCCAAGTAACCAATTCATTCTCTCCTATATATTGAGTGAATTCTCATGGAAAAAGTTAGAAACAAAGAGAAGCAAGATTCATTGGAGAATTGGTGAAATAATTGTGTGAAGGACTGATGCTACAACAGCTAAGAGACTCCAGCAAGTTCGTCCAAAGGAGTTGATCTTTATCATGCAAGTGAGCAAATGTGTGTGTTGGAGCCAAGGGCCATCGAAAGGAAGTTTGCAACATCAAGGCTCAGGTTGTAATCTTTACTTTCCATTAATATGATACAATAGCCTGTCCCTTTCCCATAAAGTTATTTCCACTTTATTGTATAACTCCTTGATCATATACATAGATTGACTATTGAATAGATTTTGCTTTCTTCACTTTGGTTGGTTTGTATTGTTTTGGTCTTGACTGTACGAGAGCACTGGAGCGAAGCGGGAGCAACAAAGAACAAAGGAAGCGATAAAAAGGTTTGTTCTTTGTTCTTGCCTCCTATTTAATTCAATGGTTAGAATCTAGGGAAAGAGTCATGTTCTGTCTTGCTTTGTTCTAGATCCAGGTGGATCTAGGGAGATCGGTTTGTGTCCGCACTTATGGATTTATCCAATAACACTTACGTGCCGAGAGCACTTTTTGTATATTTTTTAGGGCATAAGTCTTGTGACTCTTACTGGACATATTTTTGAGGTGCTTGCACCCACCCTTCTACTATGATATTTTTGATATATATATGGATATCTGCATCTTTTTACGCTTTATGGATTACAACTATTTTACAAATGTATTTACATGTGCATGTGTGTGATTTTTTTTACATGTGTACAATATGCCAATCTAATACATGATTATCTAGAGTATCTGTGATTTGATTCAATCTCCTAGGAACATGGATATACGTAATGTAATCAAATATTCATTCTAAGAGATGTACCCTAAGGAACTGTCGGTGTAGTGTAGGATCATAAATGCAGTAAACTCCATTTAACTGAGATACAACCAGCTGATCATCTAAGTAGACATGGAGGTGAGAGATACCATGCGATAAAGTGTCATGAGGTAGCTCTAAGACTACGCTATATTCAACGACATTGTTTGTGGCGACACCTAAACAGATACTTCCTAAAGATAACAACTGGCCCTGAGGTGTGAAAATCACCCAAGTTGTAGAAGCAAGCCTCCGAGTGTTTCAGCTAGCGTCATCCACAAACCCAACAAACACCTTTGATTCACTTGACATCTTCCATAGTGAAAAATATGACATCAAAAAATGACATGTCCATAAAACCAAAAAGACAAAAACTAAAAAAAAAATGTATAAGACTATACATATGTTACAAGAAGTCACCCAAGGAGACCCACCTACAAGTAATAATTCTTGAGGTAGAGCCCATTTCTAGGCTCCACCAAAGCATTTCCCTCAAAGTCCACCAGACGATAAGCTCCCTTATTTAGAACCTCCTTCACGATGAGAAGTCCGAAGCATATGGGTTTGAACTTGCCTACTCCCAGGGGGTCCTTATCTTGGTCATAGATTAGGACAAGGTCTCCTTCATAGAAAATCTGAGGTCGGACAGACCGATCATACTGACACATGAATTTTTGTTTGTGAGCCTCGTTAGCCAAGGCTACATCCCGACGCTTCTCATTGAGATGCTCAAGATATAATAAATACTCTTCAAGTGGTGAAGTGTTTGGAAATAACTGTATTGCCAACTTTAGAGAGGGGATCTGGCATTCTATAGGCAAGAATGCTTCCAACCCGTAAACGAGTTGAAAGGGTGAGAAACCAGTTGCAATCTTAGCAAACGTTTAGTAGGCCCATAATGTCGAGTACAATATCAAATGCCAATTTGACCTGGCTGAATTGATCATTCGTTGTAAAATAGTCTTAAGGGATTTATTCACAGCTTCCACCTGACCATTCACTTGTGGGTAATAGGGTGATGAATGTTATTTCCTCAACCCAAGCTTTGATGTTAACTCGGACATCATTTTTTTCTGAAAGTGACTACCATGGTCAGTGACAATCTCTCTTGGGATGTTGAACCTTGCTATTATCTGGTTAAACAAAAAGAGAGGTTCTCTCTCGCCATCATCTTTAAACATTGGCATAGCTTCGACCCACTTTGGGAAGTAGTCTACTACCACGATGGTATAACAATTCCCCCCTAGGGAAGGGGAGTTGCATGTAGCGTAATCAATCACCCACTTGGTGAAGGGACCAATTGTGATGATGAGAAACATGGGAGCGGGGTGTGCCTTCATCTTTCGAGAGAAGATCTGACATGCGTGGCACTTCTTAATCGATTCAACACAATATTTGATTAATGTTGGCCAAAAGTAACCGGGTCATAGAATCTTTTGGGTTGTTTCCAACCCAGACAAATGAACGCCACATGCTCCAGTGTTGAAATCATTAAGCATGATTTCCACTTCGCCATGAGTGAGACACCGACGAAGAATGCAATCTACACCTCGACGGTACATAGTGTCCTCGAGTATGAGATAGTTTTTTTCCTGATGGCGTATACGACGACGCTCATCACAAGAAGTAGAGGTGGGGGCACTTCAAAGTATGGAGATAGACTAGTATATATTTGTACTAGGGGTCCGAAGACATGATAAAAAACATGTCTCCTTTGATATGAAACTCCTCGAGTATAACATCTCCTGATTCGATCAGAAGTTCCGATATGAGTTCCACAAAGACCAACAACTTTTTGGATTTCGCCAAGACAAAATCCAAGTTGAATTCCTGGAGGATAACTATCCATCTACTGATCTTTCCACCGATGACACATTGTATCAACACGTATTGAAACGGATTCACAATGGCAATGACGATGGTCTTATAAAACAATATGTAATGACGAAACTATTGGACAACATGAACTGTTGCCAACTCAAGTTTTTCAATGTGGGAATAATTGAGTTCTGGTCCAACCAGGCTTCGACTCAAGTAATAAATCACATATTTTGAGAGAAAATCATCCTCCTAAACCAAGACCATACCGATGGTTGACTCTGCAGTGGCCAAGTACAATAAGAAATCTTTATTATAATTGGGTGGCCGCAACCGAGGGGTAGAAGTGAGGGCACATTTCAACGCTTCGAAATAGCACTGAGCAGCTTTGTCCCAATGAAAAGGAATGCCCTTCTTAAGTAAACGCATAAAACCCTTTGTGATCTCGGCATAGTTTTCAATTAAACACTGTAAAAAGTTCACTTTTCCCTGTAAACTCTGAAGCTAAGGGACTATGCATGGGGGAGGCAACTGAACTGTCACCTCAACCTTTAGAGGATTGACCATGATCCTTGTTGTTGAAACTATGAAACCTAATAGATGACCTGATGTTATAAAAGAGATGCATTTGTTTGGATTCAAGAGGATCTAGTAGTAGTGACATCACTCAAAGATAAGTTCGAGGTGTGCAGGATGATCATCTCTCTTGCGAGATCGTGATGCTAAATCATCAAGATATGCCTTGATTATGTGTTTGAGATCATGGAAAGAAAAGTACATGCCCTACTGAAACGTAGTTCTAGCATTTTTCAGACCAAAAGGCATCTTTCAATAAGCGAATGTACCCCATGGAAACATGAAATGGATTTTGTGTTGGTCTTTGTGCTTGATATGTATCTGATTGTATCCCAAAAAACCATCCATGAAAGAAAAGGCTTCACAACCTGCATTCATCGACTATATGGTCAATAAATGGCATAGAAAAATTGTCCTTTGGACAGGCCTTGTTCAAATCACAGAAGTCTGTACATACATGAATAATACTCTATTTTTTGTTGACTCGAACAGGATTTGACACCCATTGAGTCAATTGGATGGGGTAGATGAAACCATCTTGGAGTAGTTTCTCTACTTTAGCCTTAATAGTTGCTACTTTCCAAGGATTCACTAGACGGAACTTCTGCCGAACTAGCTTAGCATTAGGATATCTCATGATTTCATGTTCTATGATTCTTGGATCTATGCCTGGCATTTCCTCGTAAGAACAGGAAAACGCGTCGCATAATTCTTTAAATAAATCTGTGTAGACTCGAATCTCCTCGGGGGAGCAGTCTACTCTGACGAAGATATTCTCCACGATGCCAGGGGTTATGGAGATATCAATAGGTATTTTTTGAAAAATGGTTTCCATATTTCCTTTAGCGTAAACAACGTGTGTAACCAAAGGATTGATAGGATAATTCTTATCTCTAGTCATAGTTAGAGTGAATTCACCTGCCTCAATTATTCTTAACTCTGGGAGGAAGTAAGATATGTGATGAAGATCATCCCAAGGTTTGTCTGGACTAGTCATTGCCTCAATAATTGCCTCGTTTGAGGGCAAGACTAAGTCTAAAGAATCAGTATCGGCAAAGGAACCTTGAGCCCAAGTAGGCTCGAGAATCAGATCTAACTCCTGTGCGAGATTTGGATCGGGGTCGGTGGAAGCTTGTTGAATTATAGAGTATGCAACTTCTTCCGTGGACAAAGGCATGGTCATGACATGGTGCCTTGTCCCTTCCATCGTGGCTGATGGGGAAGGAAGATTCCACGGATTTTTAAAGTAAGTCATGAAAAATGATGATATTTGAAAGATTTCGGCCCTAGGCTAGTCGGGGACAGCTATCATGTAATGGACATTGTCAGTCGGAGGTGGATAATCAAAGGTACCCATCAAAGGTGGGCACAAACCAACCCCTACATTGACGATTTTGGGCTGAGCGTTATCAATCATCGAGACCGTGGATACCCCTGATGAAGGGTTAGGATAGGAGAAGGATAATTGATCAATGGTCATGATCTGACCCTTGTGTGGAAACAAAAAGACCCAAAAAACTATCCCGACCACTGCTTGCATAGCATAGGTTTAAATCCTTCCTAACAAGATATCTTCCCTCCTAACTGCACAGGAAAAGAGGGGATGATTCCATGTGTTCGGAATAAATGACCATAAAAAGTGGTAAGAAGAGTAGGTGATAGAGACAAAACAGGTTATCCAATGGTCTTCCAACATGCCCAAGACATCACACATGTTGAAGCACCATCATCAACCACCGTGAGGAAAATGTTCCAAGTAAAATTTTTCGTGGTGTAAGCCACTACTATCTGAAACACCATGTGGTAAGGAAGATGAGGTTTTAAGTCAGTCATATCAAGCATGATTTTTCCTAGATTACAAGTCTCGGCAGATCCTAAGGCATCTAACAAAGCCTTTCTCTAGGAAGGGCATCTTTGGAGGACTTCCAAAGAAGACATTGCATAAGGGGATTGCAACAAATCCTCCACCACAGAATAATTTCGGGTGGCCCTTGCATTTGGGTTGTGAGAATATTTCTTGAACACTCCTTTTGGGATGCATGTCATTGTTTCTCCCAATGACTTCTCAATCTGGAGAGGAAGAGATGGGTTTTTGGCTTCTTTACCCTTCTCAAAGGTGTTTGGCATTCCATAGTCGCGTGTCCTAGTTGCTAAGTCAACCCTACCTTTCATCATGTACACATTCACGGAAAAAGGATTACTTGCAGATGGAGGGGGTCCCTGGCTTCCCCCTTCCGCGCTTGAAGAGGCTTGAGTTATATTTTTCCCATGTGGAAACAAGTTCATTAACATGGTAGGCTACTATTGTGCCAATAACGTTTGGGCCTCCGCAAGCCAAGGGCACTGGTGAGTCGGGTGGTCTTCCTTGCAAAGATTACATGGATACTTTGACTTCTTCTTTTCAGTGTTTTCCCCGCCAGTATTATCAGCAGGTTTCTTATCCCCCTTACCCTTATTTCTCTATTTCTTCTTTCCATCAGGCTGCTAGGTGGCCTTCGAGTTTGTCGATTGCGCACTGTGTACATCTGATGTTTGGGTAGGGGGAGCAGTCGAACCAGTGGTCTGGCTAGCTTCTATCTTCTATATCAATAATTGTTGCAATTTATTTGACATCTAATCAGCGGGATTCATTTGCGCTGAACCAACAATACCATCGGCATGTGGTCCAGACCTCTGTCTGGTCTTATCAAGTATCAACCTTGCTGCATCTGGAAAAACTTCATAAGGTAAACCAGACTGAGAGTAAATCAGATCTAGCTGTTGAGCTCTCATTATCGCTTCTTCCTTTGAAGACACCCCTGACGTTGTGATGTATTTAGACAACTGGGGTACCAAAGACTTAAGGAACCACTCAAGCAGGAATGTTGGTCGGACTCAAACTTTTATCAAACTCTTCTGGTATCTCCATTCTTGGATGTGATTGGAGATATGGTCCGCTTTTGTCTGCTCAAAGTTGGCCAGCAATTTGGTGTCAGTGTTATATCTCATGGGTAATTGGAAATGGTTTAAGAAAGACATTGCCAATTTGTCAAAGGAAGAGTATATTGAGCAGTCGAGCTCGATGTACCATTTCACAACACTCCCGATGAGAGTGTGTTGAAACAAACGCAACTCGACAGAGTTGTCTCTCAATGAGTTGGACAAGCACCATAAATGGAAGGTAGTCACATGCTTTCCTGGATCTTCATTAGGCTTGTCCTCAAAATTTTGGATGGTCGAAGGAAACTTGGTCGGCATGGGAGTGTTGAGTATGTGTTATATTTTTTGCATGGGTGTGTGTGTGGGCGCGTCAGATATAACAACTGCATCTGACGATCCCTACCACTAGAGCTCTTCCATGTGCATTGGGCGCTTTCCTAGGGGGTTCCCATGGGGGGGCAGGTATGCTCCCCCCTGGTTACTTGCAACATTCAAAGCAGCACCCCGAAATGTTTTTTCTTGGGCAGTTTTTGCTATTTTTAGCGGATTTTGCTATTTTTAGCATATTTGTAAATTAATCCTGGATTAAGGGATTAGGGTTTTGGTATCTACGGAATACCTAAAAACATTGTATATATTGTATGGAAAATGGTGAAATTTGATATAATGAATAGAAGAAAGGTTTTCCCAGTTGAGGGTTTCCGGTATAAAATCTCTGTGTATTTTGTGTATGAGCCATTGATTAATTTCTGTCTTGCTTAAGAATCTATATGCATTTATTTACTTTATAGGTTTAAAAATTACATGTGGTATCAGAGCTCATTTTCGGCTTCAGAGGGACGCCTTTGTTGTTGAGGGTTTGGCTTGGTCTTGATAGATCAAGTTTATCTTGGGTCTGTGATAAACCTGGGTTTAGTGGAGCTTTTGTAGTGGATAATTGAGTAAAGAAAGAGGAATGGCGAGCTCATCTAGAATCTAGATACAGAAGTTCAATGGTAAAAACTTTGAGATATGGAAGCTCAAGATGGAGGACCTTCTTATAGACAAAGAACAATGGATCACGGTGCATCCTAGTACACAGCCTACTGGTACACCATCTACTAGCACACAGGCTACTGGTACACAACCTACTAGTACACAAACTACTAGTGCACCAACTACTGGTATGTCGAAGGAAGATTGGGACAAGTTGGATAGAAGAGAAAGGATTATTATTCAACTCTGCCTAGCAGATTCGGTGTTGTTGAATGTCTTAGGAGAATCTATAGCCAAGGAACTATGGAATAAGTTAGGGAATTTGTATGAATCAAAGTCCTTGGTAAACAAGTTGTTTCATCGAAAGAAGTTGTATCATCTTAGGATGGAAGATGGAGATTCTATGATAGAACATCTAAATTCCTTTAATACTCTGGAAAGTCAACTTGGATCTATTAATATTACGATTGCAGAAGAAGATAACTGTATTACCTTGTTATGTTCTTTGCTAGACTCTTGGGATAATCTGGTTGTACCAATAGGTAGTACCACTCACTCTACATTGAAGTATGAGGATGTAGTTGCATCCTTATTATCTGAAGAGATGAGGTGAAAAATCATGGATGGTCACAACAAATATGATTTATTTGTAAGAGGGCGTACCCAAGACAGGAACCTTGGTAAGCCTTCAAGATGGAGATCTAAATATATAGGTAGATCTAAGTCTTTAGGAAAATCTTTGAGGAAATGCTGGAAGTGTGGTAAAACAGAGCATTACAAGAAAGATTGCAAGTCCAAGAAGGTTTAAAAACCAAAGGGATATGATAGTACCTCTTCCACAGAGGCGAAAACCTCCATTGAATAAGGAGGTGATGTTTACCTAGCATCTACAAGTACACATGCATACCATGATGTATGGTTGATCGACTTAGGTGCGTCATACCATATGACTCCTCACAGGGAGTGGTTCTCTGAATATGAAAAATATGATGGTGGTGATGTATTCCTAGGACATGACTCGACAACAAAAATCTTGGGACGTGAAAGGGTTAAGTTGTTCCTAAATGATGGAAGGATTAGAGCTCTCTCTGGGGTTCTACACATTCCAAAACTAGCCAGGATCCTAATATCTGTAAGTAACTTGGGTGATGTAGGAGTGAAAACTGTATTTGAAAAGAACACTTGCAAGATGGTACGAGGAGAAATGATGTTGATGAGGGGAGCTCATTGTGGAACTCTGTACAAGTTGTTGGGAAGCACTTATACTAATGGGTGTAATAGTTCTATTATCCTTGAGCAAAAAAATGAAGGATAAAAGACCAATATTGTCCCAGAAAAGAAGACCATGTCGTGGCATCAAAGACTGGGGCATATTGGAGAAAAGGGCCTTTGAACACTACACGGTAAAGGTATGGTTGAAGGTATGTCTAGTTGCACTCAGGATTTTGATTTCTGTTAAAATTGCATATATGGTAAACATAATCGAGTAAGATTCCCATCTGGTGCTACAAGAGCAAAGGGGATCTTAGAGTTGATACACAGTGATGTGTTTGGACCTATTCCTGTTCCATCCCTAGGTAAATCTCTGTATTATGTTTCATTCATAGATGATTTTTCAAGGAACACTTGGATTTATTTTCTTAGAAATAAATCTGAGGTATTTGATAAATTTAAAGAGTTTAAGGCTCTGGTAGAAAATCAAACAGAGAAGAAAATAAAGGTATTGAGAACAGATAATTGGGGAGAATTTTGCGGAAATGAATTTGAAGAATTTTGTAAGAAGTGTGGTATAGAAAGGTAGAAGACTACTCCATACACTCCTTAGTAGAATGGAGTTGCATAAAGGATGAACAAGACACTGATGGAAAAAGCAAGGAGCATGCTCAACAGTGCTGGGTTGGACAAGAATTCTAGGCAGAGGCAGTGGGTACAACATGTTACCTAGTCAATCAATCACCTTCATCAGCATTGGATTATAAAACTCCACATGAGGTATGGTCTGAAAAGAAACCCTCTCTTCAACATCTTAGAGTGTTTGGTTTTGATGCTTATGTACATGTTCCAAAGGAAAATAGGAGTAAGCTAGATAATAAAGTTGAAAAGTGTATCTTTATTGGTTATAAAGATGGTGTGAAAGGTTATAA
>JASDQU010213253.1:0-18534 GCA_032191745.1 Picea mariana
ATTTCATTGTCCTCAGTATCCCTGGTGAGCATCTAGAAGGTTTATGATTGGATTTTATCTTTTTCCAACTACAAACCTCTGGGCCTTCAGCCCCTTCTTCCCATGAAATGAGGTACAATCCCTTCTTGGGCCAGTACATCCGAAAATCCCAAAAATATAGGGAGATGAAAAGGATGAAGTGTGGAAAATGACAAGTATGATCGGGAATGGTACAATGACTCATTAAGGATACCTCCCAGTAGCAAACCCATCCCTAAGGGTGACTACTTACTAGGGTGCAATGTCAACCACCAAGGTGAAACATGGAAAAGAGCATAATTTCCAAGTAGACATTTTATAATCAAACACAGCTTTAAATGCAACATACTCAAATGCCTCAAATTTTAAAGTGACACTTACCATAATACCTGACTTGTACCTCATGGAGCAAGACCCATTGTCTTCCGGAAACAAGCTGACGTGGTTGATGCCATCGTCACGAATCCAAGATGTGTGGTGGTGAAGCAAGTCTCTATCTGTGCATGTGGACATTGCCAGTCATATGTCTCTCGGTACTCCATGTCTACAACTTGAGGGCCTCGAGACATCATCTCCTTAGTTATTCCTAGAAATTGGGGATAACATGACCCATATTCTAGCACTCTTCACCTCTCTATTGTGCCATTATAAATGTGGGAGTTCTTACCCCTTCAATAACTTGTGAGTCAAATTTGGGAGGATAGTATAAATTCTCATTGTAACATCCTACTCTGGCGAGCACATGTTATTGACTTATTCTTTGAGGAAACTTGCGTGCAAGTGATCCGATTATAGTATGCAGTTATCTATTTTTCTTATGGATTCTTATGATGATGTTGATGGATTATGATTTATGTTGTTTGATATCTATGTATTGATAGATGCTATTGACGATTTTCCCCTGAGTTTGTAGGACACTTGAAATATTGAGGATGTCGATGGCATCATTGGACCTCCTTGGACTCCAGATTGAGTCGAAGAGTGGATTGTATTGGTTTGAGTATTTCATTTATGCATATGTGATATATGATCGATTATATTATGATGTTGTTTATGGATCATTGACAGTGTTTTGATGATGGATGCAGGCTGACGAATTCTTGCTAATATGACTCACATAAGGAGTAAAGAGGTCATGCACAGAAACTAGATATTGAGGGAGAGGTGAGTGGCACCCTTGGAGAACAGAGTGCGTCTTGAAGGGCACGTCGCGTTATTAAAAATTTGAATCAAATGTGAGTGGCACCATTGGAGCACATAATGCATATTGAAGGGAACGTCGTGGAATTAAACTTGAGTCGATGAATCTAGGTGGCCTAGAAAACTTTGAGCGAATATTAAACCTTGTAAAATCTTGAGCACTACCGAATTAATTAATTAATTAAAAAAATGAATTTAGTGATTGTAACCCCAATCAAAATCTAAGCCTATTCTAGATTTTAAGCCTAAGTCTAAGTTCTTGTAAAGAGGCTAAACTATAAATTATTAACTCAATTAATTTAGGAAGGAGGTAAATCCAATTGAGAAATTAAGAAAAAGGAAATAAGTCTAAAGAATTAAGATTATACTCATATGTGCAAGAAAATGCCAAAATAAAATTCAATTTAAGAAAGGAATAAAGCAAGAAGGAATTTTGCAAACATAGAAAGGAATCTAGAGTCTAGTCAATGCTAGTTTAACTAGGAGAGGATTCTATTTTAACTCAACTCAGAATTAGGAAGGCGTCAGTCATTAATTGGAAACAAGGGGAATAAAGAGACAACTAAGAGTGATTTTAGGAACGCTTTTAGGATGGGTGAGGGAAATTAATTAATATTAAAATAAAATGTGGATTTAATTGTGCAAATTGGGGAAATGGTGACAAGTATATGGGGGAGATAATTATAAATTATTTTAATTAAAAAGTGAATTAATTGTGCAAGTATGGGAAAATTCTATAAAACAAATGGCTGAGTTGAGAGATGGAGGAGACTGGTTATGTTCAAAGTTATGCTGCATAAATTTTGACTAGTTTTACTTGTGAGAGTTGGGATACTCGTGCTTGAGATAGAGTGGTAGCTCTACCTTGGGAGGCAAGCCGGGAGCTAGAGGAATTTTGGTTGTGTGTGTGTGTGGCCCCTTGCTAGCGGTAAAATCCCCCCTTTAAGTATACCAGGGTTTAAGATATAGATAGAGCGAATGATCATCTAAAAGTCAATCCGGTTTCTACTCTACCCCAAACATACCAAAACAAATGAAAAGAAAGCACTAAGAGAGAATATTGGTAACTGTACCTTTTATTCCACGTATGGTGATGATATCCTCAAGCTCTGTAGTTGCAAAGACTGCAAGTCTCCTCCCAAGGCTAACCTGCATCCAAAACTAGGCAAACAAGGACTACAAACATTCTATTTATATTCATGATCTATGGTTAGATATCAAATGCTATGTATAAATCAAAGAAAATACACAAAACATCATCATTTGGGACAGGGAAAAGAGATTATTTTATTCATCAAACAAAGACTGAAACTTAGAATCTGTGTTGGTCACTGTTCCGCGAACCTAGTCCAAGCTCCTCTTTACAATGCTCCAAGTCCACCTTCAATAGGCCTCTTCTCTCAATATTCTGATCACCTCAAGGGAAAGGAATGGATTGAATGGAAGAAGAAGGGGTTGAAGAGGGAATGCTGAGGAAATATCTTACAAAAGGTAGCAAAATCTTGGGCAAGGAAGGGAACTGAAATTGGCAAGGGGACTATTCTTATGCTTAGATATGAAATGAGACCCCAACACCTTATTTTGTATTAAAAAGGGATAGTTATTCAGTTGGGTGACAGGTTATAGCAGGTGAATTTGTTGGGAAACCTCCAATAGCCCGTGAATTTCAACGAATTCCTTACAACTTTTTAATTTTTGCAACTTTTGCAAGCATATGCGGGTTGTTTAGTGTGAAACAAGTGCATGTACGTGGGATTTCTAGCATGCAGCAAGCGTAGGTATGCGGGTTGTAGTGGTGCAGGGTGCGTACATGCTCTAAAAAATGGGTTTTTAAGTAGAGCTCCTCAACAATGTTTTGGAAAAATATGCAAGTAAAAGGGCCAAGGTCATGTATGCATGAATAAGGAATTTTAGGACTATAACAGATGCCCCCTAATATGTGAGGTTAGAAGAGCAATTGATGGTCGAAATACATCACAACATTTTCACCAATGTACAAAATCGAGTGAGCACGGGACCAGAGTTCGAGAGGTGCCATCTACAAAACAACAATTGTCTCGTCGAGATGGGCATACCCATGCTTGGGATGAAATGAATCATGGTTTCCAATCAAATACACTGCAGATCCATTTCATATAACTATATAAATTGTAGCCATGAACAATACACAACAGATCTACATCTCAAAATCAGACGAAGATATACAAGTATAGTATTCCTCTTCAAGAAGCTAGTGACACCTGTGGTTGGAGATGAGGTCTTCATAGCTCAAGCAACAACTTCAATATATTTAATAATGAGGTAGGAGTACAATGGGAATGTATAACTCACTAACGTGAGGTCTTCGACAACTCGTCGGGAAAAGACATGAGGATCTCAATTATTAAGCAGAGAACTTCGTCGATTTCAAATCTAGACTTGACTGGACTCCTGGGATGGCCGACTCATGAAGGTCAATAGACAAACTACAGAAAGGCTGACTCAGGTTGGATAAAAAATCTCTTGGACAAAAGCACGAAAGATGATGAGACTCAAGCAACATGACATTGACATAAGTTTGTGATGTAGGAGGCAACGCAAAATCTCCATGTGTTTGGAAGAGTAATCAAATGAAGGAGGACACAACTCTATGTAGCGAGAACAACTTCCTAAGGTAATACTAGATCTCAATGCTTGACAAACAAACAAAAGGATGTGCTTTTTCCAAGGGCGACTCTTTGCTGCCGAAAAAAGAATGTATATTTCCTCTCCCTTCTTTTTGGAATATTTGATTTTTTTGTCTTTTTCAAATTTTTAAGAGATTGAAAAAGAATAAAATAATGCTATGTTACAAAGGAGGAATGAGTGTCACAAGAAAGCATACTATTTCCAAGCGCATAGAACATACTAATGCTCAAGCAATGAGACATGTGTAGGAAAAGGACACTTGGGGAAAATTCCTCCATGGGTCAAGGTGTCAGGTCATAGAGCCAAGAAGTGTTGTAAGGCTTGCGTATAAGGAATGCTTCAAAGGTTTAGTTGAGAGCAACATGGAGCCGACATTAGGCCAAAGACGCAAAGATGAGACCCACAAATGTGATTAAGCAAGACACAATGAGACCCCTTCTATTTAATGTTTTACGAGCCCAGAGAAGGTAAGCTCGGTAGTTTTTTCACGTTTAGAAAGTCTGAAAAAATGTAAAAGAAGACTCCATAGAGTACCTTTTTCGGAGGTAGTCTAGCTGGTTCAAAAAATGGTTAAATTTGCACCGAAAAGACATCTATTCAAAATCATTTTAACGAGTGTGACAAAGACAAGATCAATTGACAATCTTTTCAATTTTAAGGAGTAAGAAAAGAGATTAACTATGAACTCACAACCTTTTTCTGAGTTTAGTCTCCTTAGCCCGAAAAAGTATAAAAGTAACCAAGGAAAACTCTCCCAGCGAGATGAATCTCCCAAGGTGTACATTTTTCCGCTATAATCTACAAGATGGAAAAAGGGTTAAACTCATGCCAGTAGATTTTCTTCTGGACCAATTTAACGAGTGTGAAGGAACAAGGTCATTTGATGATCTTTTCAATTTTAGGGAGTCTGAATAGAGATTAACTATGGACTCTGGGGGGGTTCCTTTTTCGTAAGTAATCTCCAAGGCCCGAAAAAGGTGATAAACCAAACCAAGGAGAATGTTCATTTTTCGAAGATTTAGTCCCTCAAGCCCGAAAAAGGGTTAAACTTACGCTTGAGAATACACTTCTAGTGAACCGAGGTTCCTAGAAAATACCTTTATTCGTAAAATTATCCATCCAGACTGAAAAAGGGGTAAACTACCGTTGGACAGATGTGCCTTCAAATTTGAGTTTGGTGAGCGTGATGGGAAACAAGATCGCTTGACAATATTTTCATTTTTAGAGAGTCTGAAAAGGGCTTAAAGAAAACTCTAGGGGGCTACTTTTCTCAGTTAATCCAGACAAGATCAAAAATAATAAATACAGTCTCATTGGATGTTGCTTTCAATTTTCAAAGCGAGCTTGAAAGACAACAAAGCATGCTCATTTGGGAGTCCCGAGGGTAAGGCCTAGAATGATAGTGCATCAAACGAATGAGGTTTTATCTTGTAATCATGACAAGAATAACAAGGACTCCCAAGCCTATAGTCATTACTGACAGCATGAACGCCAAAATGTAGCAAGGATCTACCTATGTAAAGGTAGGCTCTACCACCTAATTACGACAATTCTAGAGCAGCAATGAAGGTTCAGTGTCACACTTCAGTGGGGTCGATTCTATGGCAAAGAAAAAAAGACAACAGGATGCAGAAAGTGGAAATGAAATCCTAACTTATATGTAAAAAGTTGGAAAAAAATGACTTTTACCAAAGGATACCCAAAAAGTGACCCATCCCAAAAAATTACCAAACCGAAAGAAAAAAAGTATCGGAACGATCAATAAGGAACTCAGAAGTGGAATCAAGTGATCACCAAGCCAGGAAAAATGACAAAGGGGGTCAAAAAGGGGCAAAAAAGTCTATAAATAGAAGTTGACAACTCATTTTTACCATTGCAATTTGACAATCAACCAAAAGGTGAAAAGACCTTGTTGTTAAAAGAGTAGATTCCAGGAGCTTCAGTGGACAAAATGACTTTTTGCTTGGACCAAGTAAGTACAAATCACTCCCTCTTGCAATTCAATTCATCTTTTATGCTTTAATTTCATGTTTTGAGGGGGGCATGCTCTTGTAAAAAGAGTTGGCGTGCGTGTACGCGGGTTGTCCATGGCCAACCCGCGTATGTACTTGAGAAGGAAACCACCAGCCCGCGTATATATGCGACTGTGTACAAAAAAACCCGTGTACACCTTGGAAGAATTTGAAAAAATAAAATGCAAGTATTGACTCTCCTCCATTTTTCCATGAAACAGGATGTATGTTCACTGGAGGGAGAGGGAGCATGAGGACATTGATGTTTTGGTCGAAGAGGACCCTATAGCCATTGTCGCACTAAAACAGTGTGGGCTATGGAAGTTCTTCCAGTATCTATTCATGAGGGCACAACCTAGGCTGCTCAATGCTCTTGTGGAGTATTGGCATCATGATGCAGAGGCCTTTATGCTAGAGGGTCAATCATTGACCCCAACCATAGAGAACATATATTTCTTGGCTAGCCTCTCGAGGAGAGGGGAACCAGTTAACTTGAGGACGTTTCCTCCGGAGCCTTTCAACATCAAGGATTACATTCGGATGTACTGTGAGGCTAGCACTAAAAAGGTAGGTTCTCAGGTGCCAATCCACAGATCACCAGCCTATATATGTTTGTGATCTTACTCTTGATCAGGCAGATTACTGGATTCGCATCCCTTCACCAAGACTCATGGGCACACATGCATTATGCCATTCATTGTTTGGAGGCCAACATTTTGTACTGGAGTACGACCATGATGATATGCATGAAGAGGCAAATTACAGAGTATCGGTGTCGTACTAACAAGAACTTCGGGTTAGGTACCATTTTTTGCTCCTTCTTCGATAAGATTCCCAATTTTAGTCCTAGAGAGACGGTACAAGGGCATGTAGCCTCCTTCCCAGCAGTGACCAGGTGGGCAGCGTTGCTGCCTCGACAGGGTGGAGGGAGGACCATAGAGACCTTCAATGAAAAATTATTTAACTGGTGGGCACAACAGATCCTGGTGATCGAGGATTACCCATATGCTAGGATCAACTTCACTAGAGACCCAGACATGCATGTGCCTCCCAGCGAGGAGCGAGGTGAGATAGGTAACACACTTTTTAAAGTTTATTTAATTTTTAATTTTTTGTATATATATCCTTTTTATGTGTGTACATGGTATTGAATCTTGTATCTGTTATGTACAGATGTGGAGCCTATGAAAACAGTGGACTTCTCTAGGGCTCGATGGCATCCTTGACCTGAGGGAGGACCAACAACTGCAATGGGACCCCCAGCTGGAGAGGCTGATACAGTTTTGTGACGAGTGGAACGCAACCTCACTGCACTCACTCGTACTGTACCTATGGCCGAGATCGAGGATATCCCCCCTTCTATGCAGCCTCGTGTAGTAGGGGTGCCTCGGACTTGGGTCCAATTATTTCGGCGTTGGCCAATGTCATTGTACACTATGGCAGGGCCAATAGGCCCCGTACTTAGATAGCATAGATCGTTGATGTGCCAAGGGCACTTTTTGTATATGCATTTTTTGAGGGCATAAGCTTGATGATGTATACTGAACACTTTTGAGGCTTTCATGCCCACCTATGTACTCATGACATTGATTTTTAGATATATATATATATATATATATATGTGTGTGTGTGTGTGTGTGTGTGTGTGTGTGTGTGTGTACATCTTTTCTATCTTATGGATGGAATTTTACAAATGTATTTACATGTGTATGTGTGTTCTTTTCTTTTATGTGTGTGCAACATGCCAATCTAAAATTACATTAGCTAGAGTATTTCTTAGATGATTAAATCTCCTAGGAACATGGATATTTGTAATGTAATCGAAAGATCATTCTAAGAGACGTAACCTAAGGAATCATCGGTGCAAATTGGGATCATAAATGCGATAAACCCCATTTAACTGAGACACAACTAGCTGAGCATCTAGGTAGACCCGGAGGTGAGAAATGCCATGTGACAAAGCGTCACGAAGAAATTCTATCACTGCATTGTATTCAATAACATTGTTTGTAGCGTCGCCTAGAAAAATACCTCCGGAAGATAGCAACTAGCCTCCAGGTGTGAAAATCACCCAAGCTGAGAAAGCAAGCCTCCGAGTGTGTCGGTTAGCGTCATCCGCGAACCCAAAATAAACCTCTGATTCACTTGACATCTGCCACAGTGAAAAAGAAGACATAATAACTACACGTCCACAAAATAAAAAGACAAAAATATATAAGAAGCTATACATATATACAAGAAGTCACTGAGGTGACCAACCTAAGAGTAATACTTCTTAAGGTAGAGCCAATTTCTAGGCCCCTCCAAGGCATTTCCCTCAAAATCAACCAGACGGTAAGCACCCTTCTTCAAGACCTCTTTCACAATGAACGATCTGAACCACATGGATTTGAACTTGTCTTCCCCCATGGTATCTTTGTCTTGATCATAAACGAGGAAAGGATCACCTTCGAAGAAAATCCAAGGAAGAACATACCGATCATACTGACACTTGACTCGTTCCTTATGAGCCTCATTGGCCGAGGCTGCATCACAACGTTGCTCATCGAGCTGCTCGAGATATAGAAGGAGTTCCTCAAGTGGTGAAGTGTCCGGCAGTAATTCCACTACCAACTTTAAAGAAGGAATCTGACACTCAATAGGTAAGACTACTTCCAGCCGGTATACGAGTTGAAAAGGTGAAAATCGGTGGCAGTATTCATAGACGTTTGATAGGCCCACAACGCTGAATATAACATCAAATGCCAATTTTACTTGGTATAATTGATCGTCCGCTGAAGAATAGTCTTGAGAGACTTATTCACAACTTCAACCTAACCATTCACTTGCAGGTAATAAGGTGATGAATTTTCTTGTTTGAACCCGAGCTTTGACGTTAACTTGGTCATCATTTTGTTTTGGAAGTGACTTCCATGGTTAGTGACAATATCTTTCAAGATACAGAGCCTTGCTACTATCTGATTAAAGATGAAAAGATTTGCAGTTTCATCATCATTACTAAACGTTGGCATAGCTTCGACCCACTTTGTGAAGTAGTCTACTGCTACGATGATATAACGATGCCCCTTGGCTGAGGTCAGGTGACACGTAGTAAATTCAACCCCCCACTTGGTGAAAGGACCAACAACAATGATAGGAAACATAGGAACAAGATGTGCCCACATCTTCCGACAGAATATCTAGCACGGGTGGCACTTCTTGACCACCTCAACACAATCCTTGATTAATGAGGGCTAGAAGTAACCTGCACGTAAAATATTTTGGGTTGTTTCTAGCCCAGAAAAATGACTGCCACATGCTCTAGTGTGACAATCATTCAAAACGAGCTCTGCTTCTTCATGGATAAGGCATTGACAAAGAATGCAATCCACGCCTCGACGATACAAAGTTTCATCGAGTATAAGATAGTTTCACACCTGATGTCCAATTCATGGATTCTCATCGCGAGAAGTAGAAGTGGGGCACTTCAAAATTTGGAGATACACAAGTATATCTCCATACCAGGGGTCGGAAGATGCAATTAGTAAAAGATTTCCCTTAATAGGCGAATCTTCGGGCATGATATCACTAGACTCAATCGAAAGTTCTGAAATGAGTTCGGCAAAGACCAATGACTTTTTGGATTTCACAGAAACAAAATCCAATTCAAATTCTTGTAAGATGACTATCCATATACTAATCTTTCCGCCAATGACTCGTCATGTTAACAGAAAGCGTTGACGAGGACAATGAAAATGGTATTGCGAAGCAAAATGTAGTGAAGGAACCGTTGGACAGCATGAACAGCTGCCAAAGCAAGTTTCTCAACATGAGAATAGTTGAATTCCGGTCCAACCAAGCCTCATCTAAGGTAATATATAAAATGATCCTCGAGCATATCATCTTCTTGAAACAAGACCATGCCAATGGTCGACTCCGCAGCAGCCAAATACAACAAGAAATATATGTTATAATAAGGATTTCAGAGTAAAGGGGCATACGTTAGGGCACGTTTCAACACTTCAAAGGAGCGTTGAGCATCTTCATCCCAACAGAATGGAACCCCTTTTTTCAAGAAACGCATAAACCCTTTAGTGATCTCGGCGTAATTCATGACAAAATACTGAAGAAAATTCGCTTTCCCCTATAAGATATGAAGTTGGGGTATCGTGCACGAGGGAGGCAATTAAACTATCGCCTCAACCTTAAGAGGATCGACCATGATCCATGTTGACGATTCAATAAAACCTAAGAGATGACCCGACGTCACGAAGAAACTGCACTTGTTAGGATTCAAGCGAATCCGATAGTAGCGACATCGCTCAAAGATTAGTCAAAGATGGGCAGGATGATCAGATATTTTGTGAGAGCGTGATGCTAGATCATCAAGGTACACCTCAAATATGTGTCTAAGGTCATGAAAAGAAAACAACATGGCTCACTGAAAAGTGGCTCCATCATTCTTCAGGCCAAAAGGCATTTTACGATACACAAATTTTCCCCAAGGACAAATAAAAGTTGTTTTATGTTGGTCCTCGGGTTTGATTTGAATCTAATTGTATCCCAAGAAACCATCCATGAACGAAAATACCTCACAGCCTACGCATTCATCGACGATATGATCGATGAAAGGGGTAGGAAAATTGTCTTTCAGACAAGCCTTATTCAAATCACAGAAGTCCATACATACGCAAATATTCCCTATTTTTTGTTAACTAGAACCAGGTTTGACACCATTCTGTCAATTGTACAGGATAGATAAAACCGGCTTTAAGAAGTTTTTCTACTTCTTCCTTGATTGTTGTTGTTTTTCGAGGATTTATGGATGAAGCTTATGTCGCACTAGTTTGGCATCAGGATAAGTCGTAATTTTATGCTCAACAATTCGTGGGTCGATGCCTGGCATTTCCTCGTAAGACCAGGAAAAAATGTCGCTTTGAATAACTCAGTGTAAGTTTGAATCTCTTCGGGGGAGCAATCTGCTCCGACGAAAACATTCTCCACAACGCCAGGGGTTTTGGAGATATCGATTGGAATCATTGTAACGATACTTTCCATGTTACCCTCAACATAAACTTTGTGCGTAGCAAGAGGATTGATAGGACAAGTATTATCTCCATTCACGGTTGAAACAAATTATCCTACCTATATTCTCCTTAACTCGGGAAGGAAGTAAGATCTATGATGTAGATCATCCCAAGGTCTATTGGGACCAGTCATTGCCTCGAGAATCGCCTAGTTAGAGGGCAAGACCAAGTTTAAAGGATATTGAGTGGAAATCGAATCTTGAGCCCAAATAGGCTCGAGAACTGGATCTAACTCCTATGGGGGAGCCGTATCGGGGTTGGCCGAAGTCTGTTGGAAAATGTTGTACGCAACCTCAGCCGCAGATAAGGGCATGTCCATGCCGCAATGCCCTATCACTTCCATCGAAGTCAATGGGGAAGGTAAATTCCATGGATCGTTAAAGTAGTTCGTTCGAAACGATGATACTTGTAAAATTGTAGCCCTCGGTTGGTTAGGAACAGTCGATAGAAACCTTACATTGCTAGAAGGTGACAGGTAATCAAAAGTTCCCATCAACGATGGAAACAAACCAAAACCTAAGTTGATAGTGTCAGGCCACGAATTATCAATCATCGAGACCGTGGAATCCCCCGATGAAGGGTGAGGAAGAGAGAAAGACAACTGGTCAATGGTCACAATTTGGCCCTCGTGCGGAAAACACAAGACCCAAAAAACTGTAGCAACCACTGCATGCATCGCATAAGTCAACCTCATTCCTAACAATAGGTTGTAATCGCAAGGTGTATTGACCACTTCAACTTCGACACACACAGTTTTACCTCTCAACTGCACGGGGAAGGAAGGAATAATTGTGTGTGGGCTAAACAACCGACCACTGTACTAAAAATGTTACACGTAAAATATTTTGAGGTGTAATACACTGCTATCTGAAAGACAATGTGGTGAGGAAGATGGGGTTTTAAGTCAGTTGGATCGAAAATGATCGCTCCTGGGTTACAAGTCTATGTCGCTCCCAAGGTAGACAACAAAGCTTTTCTTAGCGAGGGGAAACTTTGGAGGACTTCCAGATCTTCTACAACAGATTAGTTCTAGGAGGCCCTCATGTTTGGATTATGAGAAGCCTTCTTAAATGCACATTTAGGGATGCGAGTCAATGTTTCTCCCACTGCCTTCTCGATTTGGAGAAGAGTTGGTGGGTTAGTAGTGTCCTTTCCCTTCTCGATAGATTCTGACATTCTGTAGTCTTGGGCCCTAGTCGTTAAATGAGCCTCGACATTCATCATGTAAATATTTGTGGCTGAGTTTTTATTGGTAGGCGCGGGGAGTACCTGACTGCCCCCTGCCGCGCTCGTGGATGCAGAAACTTGAGCCATGTTTTTCCCTTGTGGAAAAGGGTTCGTCAGCACAACAGGTTGTTGTTGCACTAATAGCTTCTAGGCTTCTGCAAGCCGAGGGAACATATGAGTGGGGGGGTCTTCCATGCAAAGATTACACAGATACTTCGACTTCTTCTTGTCCATTTTTTCCCTGCCAGCATTATTGGTATCCTTTTTATCCCCTTTACCCTTCTTATTTTTTTGTTTCTTATTTCCCTCGGGCTGTTAGTTGGCCTTGGGATTCGTCGAATGCACATTGTGTACATACGACGTCTGGGCAAGGGGAACAACCAAACTCAGAGTCTGGCTAGCCACAATCTGTTCTATCAACAATTGTTGCAATTGATTCGACAATAGGTCTGTGGAATTTCTTTGTGTTGAGCCCACATTATCATCGACATGGGGTCCATACTTTTTCTTGGCCTTATCAAGAATAGACCGTGGCGCATCTGGCAAGATCTCGTAGAGCATGCTGGACTGAGAGTAGATCAGTTCAATCTGTTGGGATCTCTAATCGCCTCCTCTTCCAAAAACACTCTGGAAGTCACTACGTCCTTGGATACGCAAGGCACCAAAGACTTCAAGAACCACTCAAGCAAGAAATCAGGAGGGACCTTGACCTTAATTAAGTTCTTTCTACGCCACCACTCTCGGATATGATCAGAGATGTGGTCGGCCTTGGTTTTCTCAAAGTTGGCCAGCAATTTGGTGTCGACATCTTATCTCACAGGTAACTGAAAATGGTTCAAGAAGACCATTGCCAATTCGTTGAAGTAAGAGTACCTTGAGCGATCGAGCTCAATATACCATTTCGTAGCACCCTCTATAAGAGTGTGTTGAAAAAGGTGCAACTTGACAGAGTCATCCTTCAGCAAGTTTGACGAGCACCACAAATGAAAAGTTGTCACATGATCACCTGGATTTTCTCCAGGATTTCCTTAAAATTTCAGAATATCTGAAGGCAACTTAGTCGGCATGGGGGGGAAACGTGGATCATGACAAATCGATTCATTTAGTAATCTCAATAAGTCTGGCAGATGTAGTGTTTCCAGAAAAGGTAGTTTCGATTGTGAACTATTTACAAGAAAAGAGGGTTCTGGAGTTTGAATGACACCAGGTTGACATGAAAAGTTGGATTGTTGGCCAGGGTTTTGGTAAAAATCGTGGCCATGACCAGCATAGGGGAACTGTGTCTGTTGGGGTATCATCAACTGACTCCTGAAATTGGAAGACATATCTTGTGCATGGATTTCTCCCTGCATTGTGTTCCAGGGACCTTGGAAGGGGATGCCCCCAGTTGATCCAATGGGTATGGATACAAAGCCCTGCCCAGAATTCCATTGAGGATGGAAGGGGTTTCCCTCGACCGACATCCCTTGCGAGGGAACTGATCCCTACAAAGGATTCCAAAGACCCTGTGTGGAGAAAATTCCAGTCGTCACTCCCTATGAAGGAATAGTACCTTGCACCGGGTTTTGTTGACCAAAACTGGGGTTTCCCCCAGCCGAGACAACATCCTTAGAAAAAGAATTTTTCCCAAATGTATTGAACAAAGATAATGGTATAGATCCCACCGACATTATATAATACGAAGGTACTAAACTGCCTCCACCAAACAAGCTATAATTAGCGTTTGGTCTGATTGGCTGTTGAAAAGCACCACTGATCGAAGGGGATGGAGGAGGTATATGACCCCCACCCTAAGGGATATCATTAAAAGGGACATAATTTCCCCCAGTTGACCCGTGCATGGGAGCGTTCGAGCTCTCGGACCCCAGACCAATGGTCTGTAAGGTAGAATAAGTAAGAACCGAGTTTGTATCAAAGTCGAGCATCCCATATGAAAAGGGAGGGCTCATCGCACTCTGAGTAAACAAAACATTGGTCGAAGCTGATAATGGTATGGGACCACTACCAAGAGTTAAGGGAGTCCAGACCATTGTGGTCCTAACTGGTGAAGGTGGGAGAGGAGGTAAGATGCCCCCTGAAGTAGTAGTTGTAATGGGAGTATGAGGACTCCCTAATGAAGTAGTAGCATTCACATCCATTGTTGCTTGTAGGACTAGTTGTAACTCAGAAGATGTCATCTCAGGAGGGACAATCTGAATCAAGATTGGCATCGACAAGTCGGTAATCGGAGGGTTATCTGGCCTGAGAGCCTCTGCCTCAAGGTCAAAAATCGTAGGTTCCTTCGGAGTCAAAAATTCTCCTCTTGGAACAGGCTCGGGCACGGTTTCTTGTGGCCCGATCGCTTCGAATGACCCTTCTCGGTAAATTCTCCGCTTCGAATGACCCTTCTTGGTAAATTCTTGGAAGAGGTGGCTCTAAAGTAACCAACAACAAGACCTGAAGCCTTTGTGACCCGTAGAGCTGTTGATATTCCACTTTGTGAAATGATCAAACGACACAGTAAGGCTTGACTAGCGTAAAACACAAAGCACACACTAAAAAGTTTCCTAAAGATAAATCAACCAGTTGACTATCTAGGTGGGAAGGATGGTTACATTAATCAACACTAGAGAAACTAATCAGTGTAATTGAAATTCAAACATGGAAGCACCCTCTGGGTATACTCTATGAAGTGCGATCTGACGTTCGTCCTAGGTATTGGGGTATACCCCCGTAGTCACCTGTGTAAGTCCATAAAATATGGGAAACTAGGTTGTCAACTCGTAGTCATTTAATTCTAAGTTGACATTCGAGTAGATTGTAATGAGAAGGATAACAAGTCTGAAGCCCTTCAAGGGTATCGAAAGAAAATGGTCCGGAAGACAACTGAGGATCTTGAACGGATTCGAGGTCCACCAAGCTCCGTAGGAAAATACAGTTGGTATTTTTCCCGAGAAAGACCCTCAATATACAATCCTCACTACATTCAATCTAGCTTTGGAGGGGTTATCTCCTCTGCCTTTCCTCACGCGACCTCGTGTTTATCCCCTGTGTTGGAGGGGGGTCCCAACTAACTCTTACGACATTGGACTTAAAACACTCCCTAACTTAGACTCCAATGTTTGATTTAAAGTGGCCTTGAAGAGTTTCCTCTTCACACCTAACTCAAGACCCTAAAACCCTAAACTAGTTTGTGAACCCTACAAACAAAAAACTCTAATGTATTTTAGATTAGGCGTTAATTTTAAGGCTTTATTTACTCAAAAGGTACGGTAGTGAAACTAATGGTGTTATGAAGGGATGAAAAAGGAGGACAAGTTTAAATCACTTGAAAGTAAAATTACTTTGAAATGAAAAGCAAAGCTTGTAACCAACTCTTTGTAAACTCAACTTTTCTAACTAATATTTCAAGATCTCGTAAACAAAGAAATCCTAAAACTTTTTTTCATTTGACTACAAACTACTTATGTTTCAGGAAATCGAAAAGAACTTGGAAATAAAGACTCTTTTTCCTTTTGCAAATAACAACTTTAACTACTTTACCAAACTAAATGCAATAAAATGAATTTCTTTTTTTTGAACCTCTTTAAAGAGGAAAAACTGAAGTAAATTTTTTGTTTTTTCAAAGCAAGTAAAAAAGGACAAAGAGAAAACTGAAAACAAGATTGGTAAAGACCCTAAGCCCATTGTGGATAGTAGGGATTCAACCAAGAAACCAAAAGGCAGATATAAAACTAGACAACTTGCTCAAAACCTTTTTAGGGTAAACACAAGAAAACTAAGGAAACAAGTAAACTGGAACCTATAACCATGCTATGGCCACAGACAGAGACTCTGGCTGATTCAAGAAATCCCTGAGAAGTGGGAACTTTTATCGGGAAAGAGGCAAAATCCCTCTTTATTAAAAATACTTTGATGAAACAGAGACACAAGTTGTTGCATCAACAACCTGCATATGTACGTGGGTTGTTTACTATATAGAGCACGTATGTACATGAGCTGACCCAGGGCGCATACACCTATGAGTATTTTCAAAAATAAAAAGACAAGGCAGACTTGCATGGCAGGGAAAGATGGTATGCACCTTGGAGGTGACCAGAAACCCTTGACAGACTCAGCAAACTTGACCAAAACTCGAAAGGAAAACAAAAAACCAATCAATCAACCCAAAAACCCTAGAGAGATCCCTAGTATGGTCATCAGTTCTGCTAGCGGGAAAATCCCCCCTTTAACTATACCAGGGCTTAAGATATAGATAGAGCAAATGATCATCTAAAAGTCAATCTTGTTTCTACTCTACCCCAAACATACGAAAACAAATGAAAAGAAAGCAATATGAGAGAAGATCGGTAATTGTACCTTTTATCCCATGTATGGCGATGATCTCCTCAAGATCTATACTTCCAAAGACTGCAAGTCTCCTCCCAAGGCTAGCCTGCATCCAAAAATAGGAAAACAATGAATACAAGCATGCTATTTCTATTCATGAGTTAGGGTTAGATATTAAATGCTATGTATAAATAAAAGAAAATACACAAAACATCATCATTTGGGACAGGTAAAAGAGATTCTTGTATTCATCAAACAAAGATTTAAACTTACAATCTGTGTCAGCCATTGTTTCACGAACCTGGTTTGGGCTCCTCTTTACAATGCTCTAAGTGCACCTTCAATAGGCCTCTTCTCTCAATATTCTGATCACCTCAAGGGAAGGGAATGGATTGAATGGAAGAAGAAGGGGTTGAAGAGGGAATGCTGAGGCAATATCTCAAAAAAGGTAGCAAAAACTTGGGCAAGGAAGGGAAGTAAAATTGTCAGAGTTTCACTATTCTTATGCTTATATATGAAATGATACCCCAACACCTCCTTTTATATGACAAAATGATGGTTATTTGGTTGGGTGACAGACTATAGTAGATGAATTGGATGGGAAACCTCCAATAGCCCGTGAATTTCAACGAATTCCTTACAACTTTTTAATTTTTGCAATTTTTGCAAGCATACGTGGGTTTTTTAGTGTGTAGCAAGCTATGTACGCGGGTTGTCTAGCATGCATCAAGCATATGTACGCGGGTTGTCTAGCATGCATCAAGCGTATGTACGCGGGTTGTAGTGGTTAGGGCACATACATGCTATAAAAAATGGTTTTTTAAGAAGAGCTCCTCAGCAGTGCTTTGGAAAAATATGCAAGTAAGAGGGCCAAGGTCATGTATACATGAATAGGGAATTTTAGGAATATAACACCCCTTTGTGGCTCGAGGGGCTAAGGAGGAAGAAGAGTACCCCTATTATTGGCTGGGAGGTACCAGTGAAGTCTCAACGATTAGCAAGTGGGAGGAGGAGGGACACCAATTGATGGGAACATTTTACGGTCCATCTTCGTCGTCGGTGACGGTACTATTCTCCTGAGATGGAATTTTGTGTTATGCTTTAAATTGTAAAATAGCTTTCTTGTAAATTCGCCATAAAATATTGTAATTATAAACTTGCTTGTCATTCCTTGATTGCCTTTAGGGATTCTTACATGTTGAATGCAATTCTCTTAGTTGCTACCAGTAATTACATCCGGCGTTTAATAGATTTTATTTTTTCATTGATACAATTTAGGCAAATTACCTCATGTCACTTGTTTAGTGGTCGGGGCATAGTAGATAAATACATTTACGATTGTCAGTGAGCATTCGAAAGATCTGTAACTTCTGACGAAGAGTTGCTCTTCTTTTGTGTGTTAGTGTAGATTTCATAACACACATACTGATATTACATTTTTGGTTTTAAGATTGTGCATCAATTGTGCCTGAGATGGTAGTGAAGATACTATCTACTCTCATCCTTTGAAGAGTTAAACTTCATCAACTTTCACTGTCCATTTAGTGTTGTACATTAACAACTCTAACAATCCTTGCTATGTGTAAAACCGACTAAGCAGATTTTCCTCAACTTTATCTACGGCTTTAAACGTTCTATAGTCTAGCGTTTAAACCCTTCCTGTACCACCTGCAACCTCTAGTGAAGAGACAAATCATCCTTTTTGGACGCTGTTGACAGCGATTTCCGTCAACAGGAATTAGCCGACAAAGCATTTCCAATTTCCCTCTTCAGTCACACTACTTGCACAAATTTCGCTTTTACTCTTTAAATATTGGTACATTGTTCTTACTCATACAAAGTCTCGTGCGCTTCCATTGCATTGCTACTATACATTTTTTTTTAAGAAAAAAAGAGGACGATGATGAATGAAATTAATGGAAAAACAAGGATGGTCATTGGTTAATTTCACACGGGTTACAGGCTCTCAGATTTACGAAAGTTTATTATTATCATTCAACAAAGATGATATGGTGTTTGGTTAAAGTTTTGAGGCT
>JASDQU010213254.1:16289-29780 GCA_032191745.1 Picea mariana
TATATATATATATTTGTTTAGTAGTGTGTCCCTTACCCATGGGACTATCTCGTGGTCTAAGAAACGGTGACCCAAGGGCATCTAAGATGTCAAAATCACCCATGGATCGCACCTGACCTATGCCACACTAACTTTCTAACATCACCCAACACAAATTTTGTTTTAAGAGAATAATGTTCGTCATCGAATCATAATTATTATACTCATTGCTATTCTTGCTTGTATTAATTTATACTAAGAACCATACAACTCTTTAATTGTGTCATTTTTGTTTCCTCTATTTGACAAGTTAATATTTCAAGCAATGATTCCCAAAAACACTTCTTGTCTTATCGTTACTCATCAAAGTACTCTTGCAACCACTGTTTTCAACCGGTAAATAAGTTTTCTTTCTTTAATAGTTCATGGATAGGTTGGCTTGTTACTATTAACACTGTTTTCTTTATAATCATTAACTAGGAACCCATTTTTTCTATATTTTTACCACTTGACGGATAAATCACTATTATTACTTCAATTCCTAGTAGTTCAAATATTGAGTTGTGTATTAAGTTTACCTAATCTCTCTATATAAAATCATCATTATGAATTGAATATAAATATTTACACTTCTTGGCATGTCAACACCTTAAGGTGTTAATCATACTTTTCTTAAGTATGGAGTAAATATATAAACATAATCCTACCCTTTATGAGAGTTTATATATTAATTGAATTATGGCTATTTGACTTGAAAATAACCCCTATGGTATTATATTTCCAACAATACTAACAATACATTATTTTTCATATAAAAAGCCTTGCTAGAAAATAAATTCTTGTGACCCTATTACTCCAAAATCCAATACATATGAATATATTTACATTGCTTATAAATTTGGGAAACCATCAATCCAAGTGATCCATAGGTATTTGATGTCACTGGTCATTAATGATTGATTACAATTTCACCTACCACACTACTCTAGTCACAAGTGAACGTAGTGCCATGTGGCACTACGGTGGAGTATGAGTCAACAAGATCTATAGTCACTGTCTATTGTGGGTTTCAATTCCATTAATGTTCATCAACCCGGTCACTGGCATCGTCAGAGCCATCAAATCGACTACTGTTCTTTGAAATTTAAAACCTATTTCATATTCATTCCTTTTTGGAAATTCGTTAAGGTATGTCGTAAGCATAGTTATCACTCATGTAACCTTTTTATGGAATTGATTTACTTTGTAAGAATTTGTTTATTTTGCAAATGTTATTGTTTTTCCCGTATATTGTTAACACACTTGAAACTTTTCACTGTATTCTTTTAATTGAAGCGTTATTACTCATTATAACCCTGTGTATATGTTTTTGTTATAGGAATAAGTTCTTGGGCCTGTTAACAACCCAATGGTGAGAAATTTTCACCATTATAGCACGTAGATCCCATTGTTGGGACGAGTTACTCAACCCATGAGTACTCATAAGCGTTTAGTGAACTCATTACTAGGTTTTTTTATTATTTACTATACTCCTCACCCATTTTCCTGCAGGCTTTACCATTGATATAAGTCATGTCTATGTTATATTTTCAAGGAAAACTATTCAAGCCAAAGCGATAAGCATGGAACCTTATGAGGGTTTTCTCCCCAAATTGTTACAGGTTAACGTAAGATATATTAGTTAGGGTTTATTATGCTTCCTTTTTATTAAATAGTTTTAATTCCATTAATTAACCTGTGCCTATGTCCCCTTCAGAGAGTTTTCAAGGTAGTCAAGGAATTTATTTCCACTCAAAAGATTATTATGGAAACCTATGGGTCGATATTAGTCCACGCTTGCATCTTCGACATGTTAAAGAGGTAACGATGTATTACCCTGGACTTGATACCTCTCCAAGCGCACCCACCATGTTTTTGAATGAATTAGTCATATTTCAAAATGTATAGGTCGACCTTACATCCTATAAAGACTTCATTTGAAGTCTCTTTGGTCAAAGGTCATCACTGTGAATTTTATTAGTTCATCCCTGTATATTAGGGTTTGTTTTCTTATAACTATTTAGTTTATTCCAAGTCTTTTAAAGAGAGATTATCATACTCTTTTCATAAATGTTTATGGTTCCAATAGTTATGATTATTCTATACTAAGATAATTCTCTTTGGTACTTGAGAGGATTTATCAATATCGTTTTATGTATGGATAGCCTGCAAATAATTTATGGTATTTCTTTTCTTAATGTACATGGGTATTCAAAAGCTATTTTTTATTTTGTTTGAATCTACAAATATAAAAAGTTATATATATATATATATATATATATATATATATATACCTGTAATTGTTTCAAGCACAATAATTACATTCTACTTGTCTATGTACATAAGATAAGTTAGGGATATAGGCACTTACTATTGTTACCAATTATACTATTTGCATTATGTTTTTCCATGCAAATAAAAGAAATGATTTACTCTTACCTACTACTGTTGTAGAAATAAATATTCATAGAGATGTCCTATATTTTGTTTATATTTCACTTATACAACACTTATATATTTTAGAAAGAATGACAATAATCCCATTAGGGTTTCTATACCATATTCTAAGCCTCCATTGCAAGTATTCACAGAAAACTTCTAGCTAAAAAGATTCATGGTTATTATTACTTCGAGGTTCAATTTTCTTTCAGTAGCAGTAATATTTCTATCCAACATATTGTTAAGAACATATTACAAATTAATAAAGAAACGTACAAAATCTTATTTTAATCTACATAAATTAACTCAGGTTTGTATCCAGTCACTATGATTGTAAGCATCAAAACTATTAATTTCAAAAATATAGGTAAACATATCTTAACCACAAAGAGTTATTGGTACAAACTAAGGAGAGAATCCAACTCCTCCCAACCATAGACCAGAGCATCCAAGTCTTACTTGCTCCTGTCACTCGCGAGTCTAATTCTTTATTCCATAGGAAACCGAAAATTTCAATAATCCTCTACAAGTAAATACCAGAACTTGATTCTTTCTTAGAACCATCAAGATCTCCTTCAAGTACACAACAATGTCCTACTTACACCATACTTGTCTTCCCTCTTGTCTCCAAGAAGAGAATAGAGTTCCTAGGTATTTGTTTTTCAAGTTAAACTCATCCCTAACTCTTGGGAGTCTTGGCCTAACTTCTTGCTAGCTTGTTTCCTCACCTCCCACATCCTTGTGAGTAGGCTTACACTTTTCCTCGTTGACAACATTTACACTGGTGGCTTTTATCCCTTTTCACTTTTTCGATGGAATAAATAATTACTCTTGTTATAGCTGGGTTCTCTCATCAATTTTTCTCAAGTAATTTAAAATAACAATAAAATAATATTTTCACAAATGTTTCTCATCATCAAATATTTATGATGACCAAAATGTTAACTAGAGTCTTTCTCAACATAATAATCCAATAATTACAATTATTCAAAATTATTCAAATATTTAAAATGGAGGGATATTATATCCTTCCCCCCTTGAACTGAGCTTTGTCCTTAGTGTTCCATCTAAGCATCTCAACTCTGGAATAGAAATGCATAAGCTTTCCTCATAGATTCTTCCAATTCCCTAGTGGCCTCCTCAAGACTAAAGTGCCTCCACTACACTTTAACCTGGGCGATGGCTCTGTTCCACAACAGAGTTTCCTTCTTTTCTAGAATGCATAGCGGTTCACCTAGAACTCGCCTTCTGGTTCCACTTGGATCACATTCCAATTAACAATATGAGTCGTATCATGCACATATTTATTTTGTTGGCATTATTGATTGTGTTGTCATTGATGTAAACATGAGTCAAACATGTACAGTAATCAGAAAAAAGGAATATCACCTTGGGGCAGAGGAAGATCACCTTGTGGCAGAATAAATTCATGATTATTTTTTATAACGATAGGATCAACAGTGATCCTATGAATCTAAAGCTTATAAGAGCATGCAGAGAATCCATGTACATAAGGAATAACAAAGTACAAGGAATTAGGAGCTTAGGAGGGTTAGCAACTAAAGATCAGTGAATAAATGAATGCACAAACAATTATTAAAAAGCTCAGGAGAAATAGCGATGAAACAGATCAGAAGCAAGAAACATTAATCAAAGCTCATAAGAGATGACACACAGGAGTCATTCAATAAGGAATCAGACTAGATCGTGACCATCGAAGGATAAATTCAGCAGGATGCTACAATAGTCATCAAATCCAAGAGTTACAAAGGAGGACCATTGGATCAACATCTGATTAAGTTCTGACCGTCGGATCTCAATAAGGGAAGATCAAAGGCGGGGAGACATTATGGGATGAAACGGTTGAGTTAAAAATCATGTAAGTTTCAGTTCCAAAATCCACATCGATCGTCGATCATCACCTTCCAATAGATCTACGGTTGGCATCGATTCCACTACAAGTGAGCAGTTTCCATTATGGAACTCAACGACATTTTTAAAGGTCATGTTATTTGGGACTCTACAATCATCCCTGATCATAAATCTCCATGCTGGTTCAAGCACGACTGTCGATCCTTGTTGAGAGATCGTGTAGGTGAAACTGGTCAACTACGACACTGACCACTCCAGAATATTGAAGGCTTTTGAAAGACAAATTACCCAAAAGATAAAGTCATTCTCAACCATCGATATGAGAAGCATTTTGAGAGTAATATTGACCGTCTAATCAAAATAAAGTTAAGGATAGGATAAGCAATGGAAAAAACCTGAGATCCTGAATAGCCAAAATCCCGACAACTGTTGGATTGTGTCACGATTTTCGGGTTAAATAAGGACCATTAGATGATTTCAAGTTACTCGATGTTTATTCTTCGGGGAATCTCACTCTAAGAAAATTGGAAAGTGGGAAAATGTGAACTACCCGAAGCGTCGAAGGTCAAAGTTAATGTTGATCGTTGATCTATGATCCTTCATGTTCTCACTTGACTGTTGGATCAAAACATGGTGGAAATATGATGTAAGCACTCCCATGTTGACCACTTTGACACTGACCAACTCCGGGGGAAATTGGATCCGCAATTACCTAGACCTCTGAAGCCTCGGAGTCCTGAATTCCCAAAGTGAATGAGAACCATCCACTCAACTTCTGACCAAGTCTTGTCCGTCGATTTACTTAAAAGCCTCTGATAAGCCTGGATTGTCCATCTAACGAAATATTGAATATTGATCATCTAATATATCATATGTACTTTGGAGAAATGCACTCGAGGAGTTTGTCCTTCGGGACAAATCAACAACTACCCGAAGCGCCAAAGGCTGAAGTCAATGATAACCATTGATCTAATACATTATGTATTCTCACATGACTATTAGATCAAAACGTAAGTGGAAATATGACATAAGCACTCCCATGTTGACCACTTCGACGCTGACCAACTCCAGAGGAAATTGGAATAGTAATTACCCGGACCTCCGAACCCCCGAAGTCCCGAAGTCCTTAAGTAAATAGTGGTTTTCCATCTCAACCTTTGATTAAGTCATAGTCATTGGATTAAGAAGTGGACAGATAGAGTAAGCGTAAATCACAAAGTAACTCTAATCATTGATCTAATTTGGGAGCATTCTCGACCATTGATCAAGTACAGTGGAAGGATAGAGTATGTTAGCACTCTGTAAATTTTGTCCTGCTGATAGAAAAACAACAGAGGTAATTGTTTCAACCAGCTTTAGAGCTGGGCACTAGCCTTCTTAGCTCAGAGAGGGCTCTCTCGTGTCACTTGATGTTTCTTTGGCAATCGGTGGCTAGATTTAGTTTGTTTTGGTTTTTTTTATAAAGTTGTTGGCAAGGAAGGGGAGGGACACTTAGGGCTATGGAGTCAAGATTATGAAAGTGAATGAAAACAATGACTGACCGGTAGAACTCTCCAGAGGATAAAGTCTAAATGAGGCAATGAATCTGAGTTGTCAATTGTATTTAAGCAGGGTGTGAGAGGAAGGAGAAAACAAATAACTACATCATAGCATTACTGAAATGAATTCTGAATTATCTAGGAAGAAAATTACACAATTTAAATTGCTTAAGCCGAGACCATTACAAGATGAATTTCGGGCCTTTGAATCTCCAATTTAAACAGAAGAAAATGTAAATGGAATTAAATAACACAGGAAATACATACAATGAAAGGAGACAAAACTCATTTCACCTGTTAATGTTTATTCCATTGTTATAGTTCTTTGCATTTCAATAGATAAGAGCATCATAAGAACAAGATCACTGAGAAATACACATTCACAAGAGACACAACATTTATCCTGTGAAACCCTCTAGGGGAAGAAAACCCAATAAAAAATTCCTTATCATAAATAGCTTATACAATGTTCAAGAGATAACTCAAACCAATACAGATAGTCCTCTCCAAGATATGCACCACTCTTCTCCCTCTCTCTAACTAGTAATTGTAGCTTGCCTCATAAGAGAATGAGCAAGTGAGTTGTGTCCAAATGAGGCGCTAGCCTCCTTTATTTATACAAGTCTAGAACGTGTGAAGTGTCTCTTCATTAGCAGGGCCGGCTTCTCCAACTGGGTGGGTAAACCCACCTTTATTATATTTCTGGGTCTTCTCATTAACTGTTGGGGCCGGCTTTTTATTCTGCCCTTTATAATTGTCCGATGACCAATCCGCAAAAGGGGATTTGGTCCTTATACAATTACCGACATGATTAATACACAATGGGGATTAATCCAATAACAATGACATGATTAATCCGCAATGGGGATTTAATCCAATGAATAAAATATCAATAATAATAAGAATGCTCTTCGCAGTTACATTATTTCAACATCATCACCATTAGAATATTTTCATAGAGACTTCAAAATATTCTGCATATGTATTCAATTCAGCTCTAGAAAATTACAATTGAGTTCAGAAACAACTAAAAGGTTCCCTTTCACTTCTTCCAACCCTGATACATATGTATCTCTTAACATTTATACAAACAACGAGTCCTTTCATTTCCAAACCGGTTACAAATAAACAAACGTTTCGTTTGGAAATCATTTACACAAAAAAATAAGATTCAAAATGCCACCTGTAATTCTCAAACCGTAATAGCTGTGTAAAATATGAGAACGGTTTTTGTATATAATATCATTATTAATAAAAATCTCTCTCGGTTTCTCTAAATTCATCTCCAACTAGCCGTAACATGTTCTGCAAAAACATGTCTCGAATAGGAAATCATGAAAACTGAAAAATAGGGTTCAAATATTTCTTCGAATCTCTCAATCTGTGACACCTGTGTAAAATATGGGGGAGGTTTTTGTACATAAACTTGTCTTGAGTAAAAGCCTCTCTCGTTTTTGTGAAATTTTTCCCCATCCGTCCGGGATCTGCATTTGAAAAAGATGTCTCCAACAAAAGAAATCTTGAATCCGAAAATATAAGGTTTCAAGATGTCCTCTATTCTCTCAGTATGTAATAGCTATGAGAAATATGGGAGAGGTTATTTTTCTTTGGATTGTGCTGAGTATAAACCTTCGGTTTCTCAAAATGTGCTTTGGTTTTCCCGGAATTCACCTTGGAAGATGACTGGTCAAAATTACTTGAAATCATGGAAACTGAGACTTGAAAACTAATATGCATGAAATTGATCGAATTCGTCTGCAAATGGTTTAACCCCCAACTTACTTTCGTTAGCCATTTCATAGCAATCTCTGTAGCACTTGTCTTTCATAAATTTTGGGTACAAGGCAAAGTGGTTTGGGATAGACTGCTTTTCGCCCCAGAATGCATCTAGTGGCACCACGTGGTCTCGATTCGAAACCATTGTATTCTTATCGGCCTACTTTCAATAATTAACCTTCGCGCTAGTTCTCCACACAATATGATCCCTGACCATTGATCTACGGCGCTTGAGATCTGTGGCCCGTTGGGTCCCATCAACTCTGCACTCTTGCTAGCTTTAGCCTCCTCCCACTATATTTGGCCCTATCTTCCAGTTTATCACACTTCCACATTAGTTTAGCGCCTCTCCAAGTCTTGGAAATTGGATTTTTCACAGAAATTGTTATAGTGATAACATGGGCTCCAACTGGGGATGTTATCCTCCTTGTGAGGTAGAAAAGAATGGAAGACCGTGTGCCTATCCATTGGGTTGTTCCCAAAACATGTGCATACCCTTCTCTGACCTGTCACCATTATCCATCGATAAAATGTCATTGTTAATTAATCCTAGGATACTTAGTAGAGTCCCTGTAGTCAATTACCCAGATGCTTGACATGGATATGCACTTATCTTGCATAAGCCTTTGAATAGATTATGTGTTCATGGCGAATAGAAATTTTAGATCCTCTTTGATGTCTTAGTTTTTCACATGGTCGCTAGGTATTTATCAACAGGCAATAAGATCTCATAATGGATATAACATACAACACTAAATCATGAAATACATCAGCAGTGTAGATCCAGCTAAATAATATCACACACGAGCACCAATTCAACTATAATAAAAGGGAACCATGTTCACCATTTTCCAGCTCTGTATAGCAATTTTCCATGGTGAGAGTCACCTTAACATTTAGAAACCTGGGCGACTAAAACACTTTATTCTCCTCGACTCACCACACAACCTTTGCAAGCAATCACACATATACATTACAAACTTCAAGATTTGACGAGTATAATATTTATCATAGTTTTCGCGCTAATTCCAAGTACTCTTTGATCTCGCAACAAATTTTAACAATGATTTAAAACAACACTGTTACACATCAAAATTACTCACTTCGATAGTGTCGCAAGTTTCGTCATTACAAGTGCCACAAGTGTCGTAAGTGTCAGGGAAACATACTGTTATGATGCCTATGTCATGCCTATAAAAACATCAAGAAGACACTTGACACACATCAAACACTTGATTTGGAAGAGGAGGAATGCTTAACTGGAGTTATGAACCTCTTGCCATCTGAAAGAATCCAAAAAACTAGGTTTTTGGAGGAGAGCGCTCCCCTATACCTCTTCTAGGAGTGTTGGCGCCCCCCCTTACACTGTCTAGGGGCATTGTAAAGATCTGATTGCCCTTTTAGAGGAGATTTGGTGGGTTTTGGAGCACCAGCGCCCCCCTAAATCCTACTCAGGGGTGCTACGGTGCTCTGATGGCCCTTTTGAGGGAGCACTACCTATTCTGGGCAGTAGTTAAGTTGTTGAGATGAATGGGGGAAGGGTCCTTTCAATCTTGGAAGGCAGTTGGATTCAAATCCCTAGTCCAACCATGATCCTAAGGAAGATCCTCAATTGAAGGAGGAAAATCCTCAACTTACCCCAAGGATATCTCAAGTGGTTGAGCCTCTCCAAGGCTATATAAACAAGCTTTCTCATGGTGAAAGAGGAGGGAAATGGAGAATTACACCAGACTTATGATCTCATAAGTGGTGCTGGAAAAGATATGATTTGGAAGTAAGAGACCTATGATCTCATAGGGAACAATCGGCGAAGCTATCGTCATTCTGATCGTGGATCTTTTGAGAAAGGGTTAGACAAGGAGGACTTGACGAAACTGCTGTAATCCATCTATGGCTGTAAGTAATGTTTTGTCCTCATTAATATAATTTGCTTGGCCTGTTTCTTTCTAATTCGTGTTGGATATCACATGAATTTTTCTCTAAGTAGATAGGTCTATTTCGGACTAATCTTGGTAGAGTAGGAAGGTGGTTGTACTTTCGTTTGTCTATAGGGCTCATCGAGGAGCGAAAATTTGGAGCTCAACTCGGAGTGTGCAGGGACAAACACCAGTAAAAGGTACGTCTTTCCTCCTTTCTCTTCATACATTAGTTTGTGTAGGCCTAAAAGGAATTCAGTGACCATGATAAGCAATTTATTTCTTGAGAGTTAAGAGTCTAGCTCTCAAGAGGAGATCTACTTGTCCGTAGGGAGATTTTCCTTCAACAGAAACTGGTGACTCCACTGGGGATGCGAATCGAAACTTTTGGTTTTGATTTTTCCTCATAGAACTCGTCTTACCCTTTGTTTTTTTCAGACCTTCTTCACCCCATATGTTTGATATCATGTGCTGATTGACTCTTTACCCCATCACATTCAGCTTGCTTGTCAAAATTTGACTGAAATTTTGGATTTTTGGACCTTTTTCTGAGTTTTAGGACTCCAGCGCTCCCCTACCTTGTTAGCAGGGCACCAGTGATTCCTTAAGGTGCTAGACGGAGTTTTATAATTCCCTGGTGTCCCTTACACCAGAGTGCCAACCCCTTTTTGCACAAAACCTTTTCAAAATTGCATTTTTTGGAGGTCCAAACCCTGTTTTTTCACTTGCTGAGCTGCTTTGTGATTCAATGCTTCTTCCTTTGACCTTTAACATGCTTCCTCCTGAGAAGAAAACACCTTGTTGTTCAAATTTTTTTCCCTTCTTCCTTATTTTGATTTTTTTGTTGTTGAAAGCTTGAAATCAATCCATTGTTTTTTTCTCTCCCATCCGACTGAGCGGGAATTCTAGTGAAGGACATTAGGAGTTTGTGACTCTTCTCATTTGGTTCTTTGAGGTCATTGATCTCTCTTTTTGTGTGAATTGTTTGATTTTGATTTGTTATCTTTTGTTTTCTGTTTGCTTCTTATTTCAATCATAGCAAGAGGGTGTGTGTCATTTGTGCGAAATCTGCTTACACTTGTTCGAATCTCCTTGATCTAAAAGGGTAGTTAGTAGGAGGATTTTTCTGCATTGAATCATCATTCGCATACAAACAACAAAAGACACATTTTAGTGATTGGTTTGCATATTAGAAAGTGTTTTTGAAATTTTTTTAGCATTGCATTGGTTTCGATTGAGAACCAATTGATTTGAGGACGTTTCATATTAGTGATTGGAAGTGAAAACGACTCTTTCTCTTTCCCTTAAATAGGCGTTCATTGAAAAGAAACGATTGCTTATCATCTTGCATGCATCTTTTTGCGAATTGAGTCCTCATTCCATCAGTTTCACTTTCATGCACCCTTTGTAAAGAACAACTATAAAATGAATGCTAATTAAAAATTATCTAGAACATTTTTGTTTTTAGGATCTTCCACCAACAGTAGACTAGGGTTAGCACTTTGGATTAGGCTGTGAGTACAACTCTCCAAAGTTTTTAAAACAAACATTAGCATCCTGAGCTAGGGAGAGTCAAATCCAATTATCGTATTGGTTTTCTGGGATCCCCCTCTCACACAGGGGTTACACACAAGGTCACATTCGGGGGAATTATGAAGATTATCCCTTCGTGGTTCAACTATTTGTAGTGGTCGGATCGTATATTGGGGGTCACTTGAAGGTATACCCACGATTATGTGTGGGAGCCTTTAGGTTTGATTTTGGACTTGTTATCCTGCCCATACGTTTCGGATTGGACTGTCGATTGTACCCTCCTAGGGACGCACTGCGAATTGGTGTCTTTAGTTGCCATAATCTTTACATACTTACACAAGGTGACGGCAAAGGGAAGTCTCACTGTACCTGGAGCAGACATTGGTCAAACTCACTCGAGCTCCTTGGAGGGTAAATCCACAATTACTGCGTGGAAGCTTGCACCAAGGTGAAAGTTCATTAAGCAGGTCACCATTGTAACTGTTCCACCATATCCAAGCCCCTTCTCGACTTGATCACGCGACGTTGGATTTCATCACCAACTAGTACGATCATCGAGAGAAGTTTTTTTTGTCTACTTGGTTGATTCCTAGATTTTATTAGCGTATGCTATTTCTTTTTGTTAGTTGGCCCTAGATTTTCAGTGTGTTCTGTTATTCTCCACAATTGAGCCCGTAGACGATCAAGGTCTTCACCGATCACGTAGGATGCAAGGGTTGCCTCCGGAAGGCTATCAACCCTTACCTCCTAACCCTCCAGAAGACAACTACCGTAGAGAGGTAGAAAATCAATCTGACACTGGAAGTGTTATTGCTCCTCCGTTAGATAACCCAGAAGACGCTTTGGTTACGGTTGAAAATCCTGCTACATCTGTGTTGGTAACCCTTATCGAACCACTTTTAGTTCATTTAGACTCCCTTGGAAACATCATAAATGAAGAGGTCCCACGATTACCGGAGAGGATTTTTACCGAAACATACATGGGATCCATGGAACCAATCTTTGGTAATGAATATAGGACTCCTGTTCGTCCTAGCACCACAGTAAATACCAATCCCACACCTGCTCATTCTATATGGAGGAATTCATCAGGATGTGATCTCTATGAACATTTTGAATCTATTCGACAACCCTTTCATCCCCGTGACCCTCCTAGTGAAACAGGACCATTCGGTCAAGCCATTAATGATCCAGTCGATCAGGTTGTTCACCCTACTATTACACCAACACAAGTCCATCATAATGCTGGACTCATCACCTCTACTCATATCCAAAGCACTTCAATATCTACCCCCTCCTACTCCACAGCTCCACATGTTCCACATGATCTTGCTGAGACATCTTCTCACCCGAGAACACAGAACCCTGTTGGCCAAACACAACCGACTGGAGGGAAACCACCATCCAACACACCTTTTCCTCTTGGAGGAATACCTTTCCATGGCGGGCCTACCCCTCCCAGGGGACAACCCCCTTTTCATGCTTCTCCTGGAGAGAAACTTCCACTTGCCAGTCATACCCCGGTCATAAATCCATCACTGGTAGGGGGGAAACCCTCGTTTGCTGGAAACCCTACACAATCCTGGGGAGTATCTTTAGGAGGCACTTTTACTCAACCCCACATTGGGGGGAACTTGTATAATAACCCACTAGGGGGAGTATCCAATCCCATTCCCTCCAGAACGTCTTACGGACAATCTTATCCAGGTGGCATCCCAAACACCACCTGGAGTCCTCCGGGACCACAGTCTTATCCTCCTCATGGTTCTAATGTGTATCTGCCTCCTGGACCTACTCCTTACCATTCTCAAGGGAAAAATGTTTATCCCCCTCATGGGAAAATAAATCACCCAGCTTATAATGCTCAGAACCCACCGGGTTATGCCACTGTTTCTCATCCATCATTGAATCCTTATTATCCTGGCCAGCAACAACCGTATGTAGGAGGACCTACTAGTTACAACTATCCACCTAACCTAGTTTATGGTCCTACTGGTGTTCCTATGCCGCACCAGTATCATTCGCAAATTAACCTACAACTACCTTTCCTTACGACTCTGGATCTCCCAGACTTGTCTCGGTTAACCAATGATCCTATTTCTCATTCACCAGTTTGGCCAATCATTCCAGCTAAACTTCCTTCTGATATTCTGAAATTTGACAGAAACCCTGGCGAAGATCCGAACAACCATGTGATGAATTTCCATTTGTGGTGTTCATCAAACTCCCTCATGGATGATTTTATATGTTTGTGTCTTTTCCAGTGAACACTTACTGGTTCGGCAACAAAGTGGTATATTGAACTACCATGTGCTTCTTTTCACGATTTCAATTCCCTTGCCATGTCTTTCCTCACACACTTTCAACTGCCTATTCACTACGAGACGGGTACTGAACTC
>JASDQU010213255.1:0-18490 GCA_032191745.1 Picea mariana
TTGGATCCTGTAGAAATTGAAATGACTCTTGCATTGGTTCCACTAAAACTTCTTGATTTTCTGTGTGTTTATCCTTTAGCATATACTCAAGATTCTTTTTCAAAAACTGAAATGAATCAAAGCAGAATGGTACAGAGTTATTTTGGGTTAACTCATAATTTGTCTCAGGCTTTAAGCTTTCATTTGAGATTTGTCCTTCAAAAAGATTCAGGAGCTGTACTTATGGATTAGCTTCCGGATCATCCTTGTTCTCTTCAACTGATGCATTAGAACATTCCTCTTTCTTACTATTTACAATCTGCTTGCAATGTTTTCTCAGGAGTGAGGCAAAACATAGGGGTAGGCAGTTTGCATTTTCTTGAAAATTTTCTGAACTTTCCTCCTTCAAAATTTGAAATGAATTATAATCTAATGGTACAGACTTAGATTCCACTGATTCAAATCTTGTTTCGAGTTCTAGACTTACATATGGACTTTGAAAATCAAGGGAAATTAGTGACTGTCATTTTGGGTCTAAAACAAATCCCATGTCATCAATGACATCTTCTACTGACTCATCAGAATTTTTTTTGTCTTCGCTATTTACAACTTGCCTAGAGTTTCTTTTTAGAAATTGAAAAGATGAGAAACATAAGGGAAGAGTGTTTCCACTTACTCTGAGAGTTTTTGCACTTTGATCATTGCTGTCATAATTTCCATGTCCATATTGATTGTCATATCTGAGTTGTAACTGATCTTCTTCCTGCCAATGACATGCTGGTGATTGCTTTGAATAGTCCACATCTATTTCAGCCTCATGCTCATCATCATACTGATCACACTTGGGTAGATTATCCAAATAAGGAATTTCATCAAACATGCACATCATGTCATCTGGTTGTTCCTCTACAAGTTGAAATGGAGCTTCATCTTTGACTACGTCATGAATTGAATACATGAAATAATCATTATCCAAACCATGGTACCAAGGGTGAGATGCAAAGTGTTTCGGAACAATGACCTTCTCTTTCTCTGAAATCAATGGAACATGTCTTTGAACATCGATTTTTTCTCTTATGCTCATCCTGTGCAACATTTCTTCCATGGTGCTAGCCAAAATGTCCAGTTTAGCTTCTGAAGATTTCAGCTGCTCCTTTTCTTTGTTCTTTACCTTTGACCTTTTGATTAGCAAGTTGGCCTCCACGTCAACTGTAATGTTCTGCATTTCTTCGAGAGTTGCAGTGTTCCTTTCTCTTAATTGGAATGCCATCTCAGGATCGAAGGCATCTGGGAAATGAAAGCGAGTTGATCCTGGGGGTGGTCTTATATTAGCAGGCATCACATGATATATCTTATTGAACCTTGCTGAAAATTGAGGTACTGTCTCCCCTGGTCGTCTTTTCAAATGGTCATATTCTTCTAGGATGCGAAAGACATTTCTCATGATCACCCATCGATCTAGGAAAATTTTTGCAAACTGATGGAAATTGCTAATGCTTGCATCTGGAATATTCTTAAACCAATTCTTGACTTTACCTTGCAATGATAGGGTAAAAATTTTGATGCAGAGATCATCATCTTCTACCTCAAATAGATCAAGAAAATCCTCAAGATTTTGAATATGTTTTTCAGCAGTGATCCTCACATTTTCTCCATCAAAGCTGGGCAAATTATTGATGTAATTGACAGGGAGGTCATGGAGAAAAGGAGGCAAATGTAGAGGCTTGTATCTTTCTGAGATTTTTGCAGGTATAGGAGGTGAAGCAAGAAGCTTACAACCATCCATAGGTTTAGAAAGAGTAAGAGATAAAGCAGGAGGCTTATGTCTCACTAGGATTTCTACAGGTGCATCAGTATGTACATGATCTACAATTTGGGGCTTGGTCTCTTGAGGCTCATCAATTAGCAGGTGGTAAATGCAATCTTCAACAATGTACTTTTGATCAAGATTAGAATAAGATAGAACATAATTACATATAAAACCAAATATGTCTTGAATGCAATTTGGACTTGAATACCTGCTCTTTCCAGGCTACTTGGTCATGCTTCAGGTTCTTCCTCCAGTGGAGTCTTTGAGTCGGCACTATCTGGAGCTGATTGGAGTCGCCAGGTGAATGATCTCAGCCTTCTTGTGTCTGCTCACTGTCCACCATCAGTGATCAAATCTAGAACTTGAAGTGCACTATTGGATAAATTCCCTAGTACGGTCGCCATTCTGTTATCACTCTGTAATTTTCCCAAGGCTATGGAGGCAGTCACGGAGGCAACATCAAAACCACTTCGAGTCTTGTATCTAGCCCTCCAAGACTCGGAAAGGGATCTCTCTGTTTGATATAGTTTTGTTTGAATAGATATTAGGCTAGCTAATGAGTTCAGAGTTTGGATTTTTTAAATGATTGGCTGGAACAGGAGAAAAGAGGTCCATTGGATAATGGGGTCACAACCTGAAGTTCAATAAAAAACAAGTTCTACAGACAGCTTTACAGGGCAAGGTAGGCACTCTTGTTGGATTCTTTGAATTTGATTTTGGATTTAGAGGAGCAAGGTGAGAGGACCATGCAATAACATGGCAATCAAGAATCCTGAAATTGACCATTGAGAAGAAAACATTGACAATTATGTCAAAGCCAGAAACAAAGTGTATGTCTCAGCAAATTCTGTTCTTTGAACTTCTTTGCATAATTCTGAGTATGAATAACTTAAGAAATACAATGGAAAAAAATTCACAGTGAATAAGAAAAACATCACCATAAAAAATGACACATGAATCCTGTAGCTACTGTGACTGTATTATTGGATTGATGAAATACATAAAGCTCTGTGAGCTTTGATACAAAGTTCAATCATGGTCCCTCTCATTCTCGGGTGCCAGAATCAACAACCCTTTTACATTAAAATCATATGAATAAATAGGAGAGATCCCCCAACAAATCCCCCAAAATCCTGAACTGTCCACCATGAAAGACGGGCCAAATTTCTTCAAAAAAGGGGTCCGCATAGACATCTGCTTCTCTTCAATTCCGACACCTGGGAAAAAACTGAACGAGGTTATTGTATAAGGTCATGTTCTGGACAAAAACCTCCTTTGATCTCTCCAAATTTGCCTCCAACTCGCCGTAACATCTCTCACAAAATCGGGATTGTAACAGAAAAACCAAAAATCCAAAAAATGAGGTTGAAAGACATCTTTGATTCTCCCAACTGGTGGCACCTTTGAAAAATATGGAAGAGGTTTTTGTTATTCATCCCATGATGAACAAAAACCTCTCTCGTTTTTTTAAAATCGGTCTCTGTTTTTCCATAATCCACTTCGAAAGACGAGGTGTTAAACAAACAAAAAAAACGGGCGATTTTGAAAAATTGGGGGAAAGTGGTTTTTTGGGGAAAGGTGGTATTCCGGACCCCCCCTGAGGTGGTAAGTGGTATTGGGAGGGGGGGTTCCGAAATCACCTAGAGGTGACAAGTGTCCCTCCCAATACCACTTTTCAGACCCCCCCTCAGTTAAAGTTCGAAAAGCACGGGGGGTCCAGAATTTTTTATGTCCGTGGATTTATTTACCTTGGGATAAGTGCATAAGGTGCACTTTATGTTTTATTTTATTTGTTTTTGGCTTTTTGTTTTATTTATTAGTTTTAACTTTTTGTTTTATTAAGTGTTTTAATTTTGTTTTATTTTTAATTTATTATTTGTTTTATTAATGTTTTGCACCTATTCATTTTATTTGTTTATTACTCATTTCTAATTTTGTTTTATTATTGTTTAAGTTATTATATTATATTTTTGTTTATTAATTTTTGTTTTAACTATATAGTTTAGTTTTTATTTATGATTTATTTTATTTTTATTGTTTTTTATTATTGTTTTGTATTTGTTTGTTTTTTTAATTATTTGTTTTATGTTTTATTTGTATTATATTTTTAATTGTTTTTATTTTGTGTGATTAATAAAGAACTAACCTAAGTATTAACAACTAACTTAACTATTAATCATTAATTAATTAATTAATGATTAATTTATTATTAACAAGTCTGATCGAACTACTAACCTAATGTTTTTATCCTAAGGTGGTTTATTGCAAATGTAGGGACGAAGATAGCAAAGAGGAGCGGAAGTGAAGGATGAGGGAATGAAGGGCGCAACAAGGTGACAAAGGATCGGGTAGTGTGATGAAGGATCGGGCAAAATAGATGGAGGGGAAATGGAATCAACCGCGCCATATGTCTTCATCACGGGAGCAATGCCAAATCAACAGCCAAAGAATCGAGTTACCTATGATTATAGGTCCCCAACAGATAATTCAAATCATCTGTTGATATATTTCCCTATTTGTCTCAATAGTTAGCCAATTTTATGACCGTGGGTTCCCCCCTAATGCATTGATATTTCAAATCATCTGTTGATATATTTCCCTATTCATCTCAACAACTAGCCAATTTTATGACCGCGGGTTCCCCCCCAATGCATTATCGAAATCCCATGCCCCGTGTTTGGATAACATCTTGCATCCAAAACTCCGGTTATCTACAATTCGAACCTGGAATCCTCCAACTCACAAGCCTCACTCTTTATCGAACTCACAAATTGTATATCAATCTATATCTTGACATCACGAGTCTGATCGAGCGCTTTCGTTTCCTTAGCCAATTTTATGGCCGCAGGTTCCCGGGTACGTGTTATCGAACTCTCATTCCCCTTGTTCCAAGTATACATCTTCCATCTGAAACTTGGGTGATCTATAATTCCAGCACAGATTCCCAAGTTCAAAAGTGTACCAAAGCATCTTTAATTCTCTTCCATGCCCGCAATGTTCACCCCTTCCCAATAGACATTAATTATGATTTAACTGGTGACAGTTCACAGATGTTCAAAAATATTGGCATTAATAAGAGGAAATTTCGAGGTAATCTCCCATTAAAATGCATTTATGGGAGGATATTATAGAATCTGATTAGTTTCCTCTATCAATCTTGAATTCACAAAAAAAATGATGGTTGTTTTGGTTTTTTTAAGACGTCATCGTAGCAATAATTAGATATTGTGCTGGCCCGTCGTCATCTACAAAGGTGTTCACATGATGTCTCTCTTTAATATTGTGCACATAATTTTAGAACCTTACAGGTTTGCATGTCTGAGGCTCTGCCTGCATATGAAAATGTTGCTCCATCATTCCAATTTGAACATAGTTTGCATTTGGGCCACAGAGAACAACAATAAAATAAAATAATATGAAATTTGTTTAAGTAAATATCAACAAATTATCTTCTGAATTAAACCTGCTTTTGTCAAGATGCAGGTATATTACATAGCTGTCAATGTTTTCCCTGCTTTTCAATAGTTTCTCGATTTCCCTTCCATCTTTGCACGCTTTCCTAATGCAAATTGATGATGCTTTTATTAGCTTTGAAAAGATTGGCATTCAAAGGTGAAAAGGTCGAGGGCATCTACCATTAAAACACATTGAACCAAGATTTACCGAAGATTGTATTATAATTTTGCAGCGTCCATTTTAAATACAATAAGGAGCAAAGGAAGGTTTTCATCACCTTATGGTTGCAGTTCGACACCATGTTTGTGGAGATACCCTGAATATTTTTGGGCACGAGGACCAACGTTTTCAGTGGTCCATAGCTTATGAATACTACTCGTCCACTTCTACCCAGATGAAATTTATATCGAGATTTGAAATTGCAACGACACATTGTATCCTCGATTTTTTTTTTTTTTTACTTTAAGGACTTGGTCACATGCTGCGCCGATAGATATATTCTGAGCCAACAGATTGTCCATATGGGTGACCATTTCCAAATATTCCTATCACCTAAAGTATTTTGAAAGATGTTAACACTTCTCGACCCAACACCTACTTTCAAGGGCAATAATTGCAAGCAATTCTTAAAGAATCATGGCAATGAACTAAACCTCTTGCCTAAGTTAATACAGGACCCAACGCTCGCTTCCTGGGACATGGCCATACTACAGGTCAGTGCATGTAAAAACCTTTTTTGAAAGATTGCATTCCTTTTCACTAGGACAACGAGACAAGAAAGTGAAACCGGCATCTCTCGGATGATTCTGTATATTTTATATTTTACGATCAAGCAAGAAACCATCTTCCATTTCCCCAAGCTGATTTCCATTCAAAACTCTTCCCAATTATTACAATACAGGAGGCAGAAGAAATTATTTATGCCACCTTATTTAATTTTCATCGTGCCGAATTGCTATCCATTTCCTGGATTTTCTATGTGTAGGAATTTGAACTCTGAATTTGACCCATTAACATTCTCGCGCCATAAATTATGGAGACACGACGCTTGCTAGCTATTTTATAAGGTCTTCAATTATTTTGTTTCATTTTTTAAAGCATTGATATTTGGAAGGTATTTACCCCGGTTCTCTGGACAACCGACAATCTTCCTGGATAGGAGGGACACATTAGAAGAAATGAAGAACTATAATGTTATAATGATTATCGAGTCCAAACAAAATCCTTGCTTCCTTCTATGTCACATATCTTCTACAATGTTTTTTTTTTGGAATAGCAGGGGAGTACATCTACTGGTTGCATTTTTTTCATGCAAAAAGGAAAGGAAAATTCATGTATATGCCTTGGAAAGTCTGGGATTTCATGGTCAGGAACCAATTCAACAACTCTTTCACTTACACTATCCTGAATGGACTCCCAACCAGTACCAATGATTCGCACAAGCAAAACCGAAAAGACCCAGGTGAAAAAAGTGCCCAATCCCCGACTACCACAACCAAGAGCACAACATCTCGTGGTAGTACTCCAATGGCTTAGCCAAGTAACAAAGTCACACACAGTTATTCAGGTGGAGGAGGAGATAAGAACCCTCCCTTCGACAAAATTTAAATTTGTCACAAGCTTCCCGGGGTCAAAAAATGGAAAACAATAGTCCAAGAACAGGAGGGACCGAGGGGAGAAATCGATATCTACGATCTCTCCCTCGAATATATGGAACTAGAAATTGACATTGAAAAATTCTTTCCTGACGATGATCACTTAGACAACACCACTCCCCACAATCCTGAGATGGACATACTTGGCATAGTTACATTGGACGAAGAAGAGTCTTTTGCATTTCAGAGCGTTGTTTTTGACAGGGAATCAAAAAAATTGATTATTGAAAACAGAGATGTAAAGAATAAGAAAGGCACATCTCGTTCAGAGTTAAACCTACACAACATACGCTCTTCCCAGATAACTAAGATGCACCGAGAAACTGGAGATGTTGTAGACAACTCTATTAGTGGCATTGAAATGGATAATCTCATGTTAAAGACGTGAATCAAATAATTGGAGGCAACTCTAATGCCTCTTCCACTGTTTGCTACTCCTTTGGCAATGGTCGGGTCCACCACACTTGCGCCAAAGTAAAAAGGATCAGCAAGCCTTCTCACATTTTCCCGAGACTATGTGGAAAATAATATAAACAAAAGAATGGAATTAATAACAAAAGATTGGGAGATGTCAAAGAATATGATCTCTTTTGGAACAAGAGCGCATGCTTTTCACGAGTATCTACAAGCAGATCTCAAAAACAACCAAGGTTTTTATCCCGATGCAGTTTTACCATTTGGTTTTGAAGTTACTGGTATGACAGAATCCAGAAGAAGACAAGAGGATCTCCCTTCCCTGAATCGAATAGACCAACTAAGCGCATGCTAGAAACAAAAGGTAAAGAACCCGATTGGTCTTGTTCAACAATGTAGCCAAACCATATCTAAAAGAGGCAAACTATTCAAGAATATAACTAAGATAGATCTAACTGGCAGCACCAATGAAGTTCACGATGCAAAATTAATATTAAACTCATTGTTTTTAACCAAACAAGCATTTGATGATCAATTTCATATCTATAAAATACTGTCATTTGAAAATTTCTATGGCATTCTTGAATATGGTGAAGATTACGTGAAAACTTGGCTAGTCAGTTATGCAATTAGAAGCAAAAATATTCAAGAAGCATTGCACAACTTGTCGATTTATCTAAGTGACTTAGAAAGTGAACTCTTCAATACAAAAATCCGGCATGAAATCAACGTGGCGCCCATGAGGAGCTACATCAAATAATGGTTGAAAAAAACTGTCGACCAGATTACCAATGAAGTTCAAAGCCGAGGAAATCCATAAAAGGACATCAACGAAGAAATGGCAAGCCATGGAACACCATCATAGTAAGTTGATATTGATTACATTCTTCTATCTTCATCCAATTATTCTTGTTGGCACAGGGGAGACCCAGGGTTCAACGCACCAACAACACACCAACAAAAACCTAACTACTGGCCCTTTCGGCAACACCTGCGAAGCAGATGAAGTCTCACCCAAGGTAGAGGCAGTGGTGGTTGTAGGACTCAGATGTCTGCAACCTTAGCTGGGACATAGATCTGTGATTGTAACACCTTAACAAAGCACTTAGCAATTATGATTCATCAATATTCAGTCTTATTTTACAACGCAGCTAAACCCTAACAACATATCAGCACAACATTTACATAGATCCAATAGATTCAAGCACTAAGCATACCAATAGAGATCAGATCTAGCATTCATTCACATTATTCATCACTAAGCTATCATATCAGATTCATCTATCATCTAACATCACACTAAGCATTGAATCACATGAACAAAAGAATATCGAAAAAGCACAAAGCATTCACGACACAGGATATACGTGGTTCACCCCCACCCTGGGGCTACATCCACCAACTCTTCGCCTTATTTATTAGCTTCGATCAAACTTATTACATGCACAAAGCCTCAAAATCAACTCCGCAGAGGATAGGAGATCTGCGCACCTCACTAGATCCTCCTTCCTTGAGTTATAGCACAAAGCCTTCCACAGTCTCTTACAATCAGTTTCACTTAGCTCTGCAAGCCTCACACAATATGCACAAAGCAATTAGCACTTAGCACTTAGCACACTTGCAATTGACTAGTCACTATTCACTACTTCTTACATCGCCTATACTTCTATTTATACATTACAAAATAGGCCTAGCATGGGTAAACCCATGGGTCGACATCCCCATACCCATTACATAAACCCAAAACCCAAAAAGGCCCTAAAAAGGGGCCGAGATCCCACGATCTCTGCTTCATATTACGCTCCACCTTCGACATCCTGTAGAAGTCCCAAAAATAGGTCAAACATGACCAAGGATCCTCAAAACTTGGTCAAGGGCCAACAGGCCCCCAACACTCACCCGTGACTCATCCCGAGTCACTCTGAACTGGGTAATTCTACCTCAAAATCCTCGAGCTTGGCTCGAACTGCTTCGACTTGTTGTTGTTCCATGGCCTCCTGCTCAATGAACTCTTAGATAACATCTTTATTGACAGGTCCCTCTAAGTGTTGTTCAACTGCAGTGATGACTTGCTCCAATTTTTCTCCTCAACCTTCGATCTCTGAGAACAGTTGGCAAGCCTCATCCTGTATAGGTTGGAGCCTCTGATTCACTTCCATGACTCTGCTCTAAATGGTGTGGAACTATTTTTGAGCAGTGCGTTGCTCTTGGGATCGCTTCATCCTTTCAACAACTGATAGGGTATTCAACTGCGCTTGTGTTGTTTCTGCTTGCTCCTTCGCCTCCTGGAGCTGTGACTCTAGTGCCTTCAGTTCTGGATTCTTAGTGATTCGCTCATAATTCTGGGCATTGTGATCACTTAGTTGTTTACATTCCATGGCAAGGGCATTTATTCTCTCAATTGTGCTTCGAGCAGTTGAATCTCTTTGATCCCTCACATCCTGCGGGGTGTCGGGCACTATGTGGAGCTCTAAGTATGCTATTCTTTGATGTAGATGTTGGATAGCTTCTGCGAGCTTCTCTAATCGATGCTCGACTCAGTCTTATGCCTTTGGCTCTAAACCTATCATAGAGTGAAGTGCTCTATTGAATGCTTCTTTCACTTTGAGTTGTTCTACGAGCAACTGTTCTTTTTCTTGCTGAATCTGTGCTTTCTCCTCTTCAAACTTTGTCTGGAGAGAAACCTTCTCCTGCTCCACAACTTGTCATTGTTCTACGACTACTTCTTGCACTTGCTTCAAGGCCTGGGTGACTTGTTCTATTTCTTCCTGTGCACAACAAAGCCAAGCTTCAGTTGCATCAGCTAGTCGACGGAGTTGGCCTGGCTCATCTCCCAACTCTGGTTCTTCCGACGATAGGGGTGCAGTGGACACTACGAGACTAGACTAAAGGGATTGTTGTACCCCTCAGAGCTCAACCTTGATTCTGTCATACATCTCCTCCTTCTTGGCTTCATGTTTCTGCAATATTTCCTGTGAGGCATCATTTACAGCTACGATGATGAAGTCAAAGTCATCGATAGTGAGCACAATCTGAATCTTGGTCAAGGTGGATTTGGATTTATTTTGGGAAGAGGGTTTTAGGGAAGAAACCTTCCTCTTCTTCAAGGGATCAACCTCATCTCTAGGTGGTGTTCCTTGCTTCTTCTCATCTTCTTTTTCATTTATCTCTTCTACTTCATCATCACCTGGTCGACCAGGTGATACTGAAGCAATTTTTTCTAATGTGTTGCTTAAGTCTTAGACTTTTGTGGTCTTCTTCCTTCTGCTAGTTCCGGGTTTGTTGTGTTCTTTGTGAGTGGCCTCCGAGCTGTCAAGTTCAGGGTTAGACATCTCTGCAGGATTAGCAGGGATAAGGAGGTCTGTTGACCAGTCCTTAGTTATCTCCTTGAGGTCCTCTTCTGTGAGCTTGTACTATGACTGAAGCTCCTCCTTATGCTCGTCTTCTCACGCAGTGATATATATGAAGTGTCGATCTATGTGGAACTTCATGAGGGGTCGGAACCGCTGTAGGGTGTTTGGCGTCATGCGAGGCTCAAATTCGATAGCCCTCTTCAGTTGGAGATAATATGTGTGAAATACTGCGTTTGACTACCATTGTTTTCCCATATCGCTCGAGTACCAGAGCGTGGTGAAATTCAGAGCAAGCGGTTCGAGCGGCTCAATGTCCAGGAAGGTCGCACCTTCCGACATCTCCCAAGCAATAAACGCGATGAGGATCAGGAGCCAGCTAAAGTGGAACTCATAACCTTGATCCTGTGCTTCATGATAGTCTAATTCCAGCTGATTAACTAGGTACTTTACCCAGTTCATCTGTAGGCCTTCCACGCATCTCCCTATGAGGTCAACAAAAAACCCTGTGATCTGCGTGGGTCTGTTATTCCTTACTATCTTTCCTACAATTAATTTTCATGCTAGGCGCACTGCGCCATTCTGGATGGAAGCTACCTTGTAGCCTCGCATCCCCTTTTCAACATCGTCATATGCATCCTTGATATTCTGTGCTAATGCGCGATCTGTAACTTTACTTGGATAGAAGTCCTGCGGGTCGGGTTCTTGGATACTTAATCTGGTGATCCTATGGATTAGCATCGGATCAACTGTGATATGTCAGTCGAGTCATAAGTAGCCTCCACGGTAACATGAGAACAGGAGCTTAACACAGGCGTTAACCTCCTGGTCCCTTCCAAAGTGTGGGATTTTCATTACATTCAGCAGGGTGGACTACGCGAGGTTCATCGTCCATGACTGGGGGATTATTTTCTAGTTCTTCCCCTTCATCTTGGTCAAGTTTTTATACGGGGCGAGCATACTATGGTTCTTGCAGTCTCGTAGGTTGAAGTCATTGAAATCGAACATTGCGATATTGTCCTATTGCACTCTAATTGCATGTATCCCCTTCAGGAGGTACATAGTAACCATGGTGTCATCAAAATCTCTCAGCACACTATCATGAATCACTGCACCAGCCAGAGCCGAGATGTAGTCGGGTAATATGGTCGATATTAGCTTCACATTTGCTAGGTCATCTCTATGATTGATTCTCTTTTCTGTGATTACTCGAGATGGTCCAGATCCACGAGCGGTCGACGGAGAGGCTTGCACTCCTCTCGTCGAGAATGCTTGTACACCCACTGACATTATCCTTTCATACATGAGGTCAATGAGTACCTCCTTCATAGACTCTTCGACTGCACTAAGTTCTTCGGACATACACTCTCGTGGTTGAATATCTAGGGTTTGAAGAGTAACTACTCAATGCAACGGGATGGATGGTGATACCTCAATGATCACTGTGCGAAATCAACTGATCTGCGGGCTTAGATAATCATGGTTGGAAAAAGTGTTCTCGGTGCAAGGCTCGATGGAATAAGTAGATAACTAGGCAACAAATCTCTCCAATGGGTGAGAAGCCTTTATTAATTCAGTTTTGTCTGTTACGGCGCGGTTCCAACGGTCTGATGGTGAGATTTCTAACAATAAATGTTGGTCTACCCATTCGGGGCGTCAGTCTAATGGTTATACTGTTTCCAACGGCTATATTTCTTCACCATGGCAAAGTGCCATGTGGCGTTGTTCTGCTATCCCGACGAAGTTCCAGTTTTGCAAATTTTCCTTCTGTGAAGTTCCCTCTGGAACCTTCTGTAACTTTTCGATCTTTGATCTCTTCTTACTTAGTTTTCTAGCCTTCTTTCCAGTGAGCTGCATCTCGGTATTCCTCTTTCCATTCTAATTCTTATCTCCTCTTGCCATAGTAAATTCACGTTGTTGAGATTCTTTCCTAAGATTCAAGGGAAATACTTCTTCTCTATATGGGGTAGGTGCTTCAGTCTTCTATGAGTCTTCTTGTGTTCTTTCAACTTCTACATCCAAGTTTATGTTTCTAAATAGGTTTGATATGTTCTCCTGTTCTTCAATCAAGTGTGTGATCCTCCTAGTCATGAAATATTTCAACTCTTGCTTCTTCTGCTCTAAGAATTCTTCTTCTTTCCTTCTGGCCTGATCCCTTTCAATCCAAGGTTTTCCTAGTAATATAGAAAATGGGGCATTGTTCTCAATAAATTTAAGAACCTCAAACTCTTCCTCTGTCAAGGTTCCATGAGCACTCATAGATATCTGGGTAAGTCTTCCACATAGGGTTATCGGCTTTCCTCTAAATAATCCTATTCCTCCCAATGGAGAAATCATAGCAGGCTTTCCTAAAGTTTCCCAAGTTCTTTCTGTCATAATATTCACTTGCATTTCTTCATCCAGAACACAGTCAATGTCGAAGTCTCCTATTCTTGTTTCTATGAATTCTTTTTCTTTGAAGATCTTTGATAAGTTGATATTTCGGTGGTCATTCAGGTTTCTTTCATTTGTAGCAATACATCCTATGATTCTTTCTGGGGTTCTTCCATGGTCTTAGTGTCTTGACATTTCTCATGGTCTTCTTGTCTCATATTCATTCTTTCAAGTTTAGCAATCATTCTAGGGAAATCTAAAAATTCATGATCCATAGATTTACAACAAAGACAACTAGGTCTTCTACCAGGGCATTCCTTAGCAAGATGTCCTGGTCTTCTACAACTATAACAAAGAGTCAATCCTCTCTTTCTCTTAAATCATCCCCATCCTTTCCTGTACTGCGCACTAGGATCATGGTAGCTAACCTGCAAAAAATTCTTTCTAGGATATTGCATCCATTTGTTAGTCCAAACATTCTTTCTATGCATAGGAATAACATATCTTCCACTATTCTTATCAAATCTACTCATATCAAATCTTATTTCTTCTAGTTGTTCCCTAGTTTTCAAGCTCAAACAAAATTTATCAAACATACCTAGATCCATATTCTTGAAACAAAAATTTCCACTTATCTTACTTTTCTTAGAGCACAAAGCTTCCAGATCTAAAAATTTTCACTATTATTACCTCTTTCAGAGCACAAGGCTTCAATATCTTACCTCTTTTCTTCATATCAGACTTCTCTTCTTAGCGCAGAGTTTCAGAATCCAAGTAGAGTACTATGCACCAAGGCAACAATCTACGCACAGAGGTTTCACAGTTTCGGGTCAGATCTTCGCACAGAGCTTCTTCTTCCTCAGTTTCCAACAATCATAGTTTCAGGTCTCGACAATGGAACCATTTGTTGGCACAGGGGCAGACCCAGGGTTCAACACTACAACAATGCACCAAAAAAACCCTAACTACCGGCCCTTTCGGAAACACCTGCGAAGCTGATGAAGTCTCACCCGAGGTAGAGGCAGGGGTGGTTGCATGACTCAGATGTCTGCAACCTTAGCTGGGACACATATATGTGATTGTAACACCTTAACAAATCACTTAGAAATTATGATTCATCAATATTCAGTCTTAGTTTACAGCGCACCTAAACCCTAACAGCAGATCAACGCATCATCCACACAGATCCAATAGATTCGAGTACTAAGCATACCAATAGAGATCATATCTAGAATTCATTCACATTATTCAACACTAAGCTATCATATCAGATTCATCTATCATCTAACATTGCACTAAGCATTAATCACATGAACGAAAGAACATCCAAAAAGCACAAAGCATTCATGAAACAAGATATACGTGGTTCACCCCCACCCTGGGGCTACGCCCACCAACTCTTCGCCTTCTTTATTAGCTTCAATCAATCTTCTTACATGCACAAAGCCTCAAAATCAACTCCGCAGAAGACAAGATATCTATGCACCTCGCTAGATCCTCCTCCCTTGAGTTATAGCACAAAGCCTTCCATGGTCTCTTACAATCACTTTCACTTAGCTCTGCAAACCTCACACAGTATGCACAAAGAAATTAGCACTTAGCACACTTGCAACTGACTAGTCATTATTCACTACTTCTTACATCACCTAGACTTCTATTTATACATTACAAAATAGTCCTAGCATGGGTAAACCCATGGGCTGACATCCCCATACCCATTACATAATCCCAAAACCCAAAAAGGCCCTAAAAAGGGGTCGAGATCCCACGATCTCTACTTTGTCTTGCGCTCTGCCTTCAACAGCCTGTCGAAGTCCCAAAAATAGGTCAAACATGACCAAGGATCCTCAAAACTTGGTTAAGGGCTAACAATTCTAACAAAGCTTTAATCCAGATATGACTATTTTCTCTTTCTTCTTGCCAGGTTTTGTTGTTTTCCATCGTCGAATTTCTTCTTTCTGCAAACCTCATTCTTGTACATATTTGCTTTGTATTCTGTTGCAGTCCCAATCAGATTCATTCTGGAAAACACATTTTTATTTCATTGAATATGTATTGAACTATATTTTTTTTTTTTGCAAATTCGAAGACAACGTTTTTTTTTGGGAAATATTCTCAAATGTATTTTGTGACCCAGTTTATCTAAATATAAATATTTGGGGTTGTTCTATGTTGATATTCAATGCTTGGTGTTGTTATTTGGAGTTTGTATTTCTTCGTAAAATTAACTCATTTCGTTGTACATTTTCTTGTTCTATAGTGTGCATGTATTGTAGCTTCCTATATTTGAAAATATTCTTCGATATACAAAATGTAAAGTCATGTATCTTTTCTTTGTTTCTTGTAGGTTTAAAATCCAAGCACAAAAAACCATTCAAATTCGAACATGGTTTACATTTGGAGCACAAATAATCTAGTAAGATACATTAATATGGATACATTTTATTTAAAAACTTTCGTTGTATGCATCTTGCACCAAAAAATTTTGTGGTGTACAATTCCTCCACATTTTGGAACATGGTCTACATTTGGAACACAAATTATCTATTACAATACATAATGTAAATACAATTTAAATTAATGGGCCTATATCGTCACATCATGAGCCCGACCGGCCGTAGTTCCTTTCAACACTTAGCCAATTATCTCTCCATGGGGTCGCGCCTTAGCACTAACGAAATTTTGTGCCCAATGTTCTGTTATATACATGTTGCACACAACATTTCCGTGATATACATTTTGCACCAAACACTTCCATCATTCAAAGTGGATGTTAGCGATCGGTCAGAGTCACGATATAAAATCACAAGCGCAAATGTGAACCAGTCCGTCCCCCAACGCGCCCATTGGGACATTTTTGGAAAAATGGCTAAGTAACGAGAAAGATAGTAGAGAGGGAAAATGGTCATGACAAAGGCTCCTGAGAAGACTTAAGGCCCCACCTGTCAAATTGTATATATATCATGCTTCTACTGGTGACAACTCAGTGGTTCTCTTATTGCCATTAACAACCAAAGAAACGTATTCAACAACAATTTACGGGAGCCCAATCGACCCCCGGGTTGGCGCTATTATACATCTTGCAGCCAAAAATTGTGTCATCTACAGTTCCGCTGTATACATCTTGTACCAAAAACTTTTGTGGTCTGCAATTCCTCCACATATTGGAAAATGGTCTACATTTGGACCACAAATTATCTATTACGATACATTAATATAAATGCAATTTTAATAAATATACTTAAACTTGAACCTGACTTTTTTTGAACTCGTCGATTGGTCCTATATCGTCACATCATGAGCCCGATCGACCGCAGTTCCTTTCAACACTTAGCCAATTATCTCTCCGTGGGGTCGTGCCTTAGCACTAACGGAATTTTATGCCCCATGTTCTGTGATATAAATGTTGCACACAACACTTCCCTGATATACATTTTGCACCAAAAACTTCCGTCATTTACAGTTCAACGCGCTATTATAGATCTTGTACCCAAAACTTGTGTCATCTATGGTTCTGATGTATACATCTTGCACCCAAAACTTCCATGGTCTACAATTCCTCCACATATTGGAACATGGTGTACATTTGGACCACAAATTATCTATTACAATACATTAATATAAATAAAATTTAAATTAATGGTCCTATATCGTCACATCATGAGTTCGACTGACCGTAGTTTCTTTCAACACTTAGCCAATTATCTCTCGACGGGGTCGCGCCTTAGCGCTAACGAAATTTTATACCCCATGTTTCGTGATATACATGTTGCACACAACATTTTCGTGATACACATTTTGCACCAAACACTTTCGTCATTCAAAGTGGATGTTAGCGGTCGGTCGGAGTCACGATATAAAAGCACAAGCGCAAATGTGAACCGGTCTATCCGCCAACGCGCCCATTGGGACATTTTCGAAAAAAACAGCTAACTAACGAGAAAGATAGTAGAGAGGAAAAATGGTCGTGGAAAGGGCTCCCGAGGAAGGCCCCTCCTATCAAATTGTATATATATTCTACTTCTGCTCATGACAACTCAGTGGTTCGCTTATTTCCATTGACTACCAAAAATACGTATTCAACAACGATTTACGGGAGCCCGACCGACCCCCGGGTTGGCGCTATTATAGATCTTGCACCCAAAACTTGCATCATCTACAATTTCGTTGTATACATCTTGCACCAAAAACTTTTGTGGTCTGCAATTCCTCCACATATTGGAACATGGTCTACAGTTGGACCACAAACTATGTATTATGATACATTAATAATTTCATACTCTACAATTCATTGTGACTTGACGCTATCGATTTCTTATGCCCCCTATTCTGTAATATACATGTTGCACACCATACTTCCGTGATATACATTTTGCACCAAACACTTGCATCATATACAATTCGACCCCGGTTATAGAGCTCGCCTATCCGGAAATCCGCGATCTAAAAAGTGGCTAGGCATCAAATGGTTAGCGGTCGATGGGAGTCATGATATAAAAAAACAAGTGCAAATATGAACTGGTCCATCCACCAACATGCCCATTGGGACATTTTCGAAAAAACGACTAAGTAACAAGAAATATAGTAGAGAGGAAAAATGGTCGAACGAGCTTCAAAATAGGGTCACGATGTCTCCCGAGGAAACGTAAGGCCCCGACTATCAAATTGCATATATATTATGCTTCTACTCATGACAACTCAGTGGTTCTCTTATTGCCATTAACAACCAAAAAAACGTATTCAACAATGATTTATGGGAGCCCAACCGACCCCCGGGTTGGTGCTATTATATATCTTGCACCCAAAACTTGCGGCATCTATAGTTCCATTGTATACATCTTGCACCAAAAACTTCTGTGGTCCGCAATTCCTCCACATATTGGAGCATGGTCTACATTTGGACCACAAATTATCTATTACGATACATTAATATAAATGCAATTTTAATAAATATACTTAAACTTGAACCTGACTTTTTTCGAACTCGTTGATTGGTCCTATATCGTCACATCATGAGCCCGACCGACCGCAGTTCCTTTCAACACTTAGCCAATTATCTCTTCATGGGGTCGCACCTTAGCGCTAATGGAATTTTATGCCCCATGTTATGTGATATACATGTTGCACACAACACTTCCCTGATATACATTTTGCACCAAAAACTTTCGTCATTTACAGTTCGACGTGCTATTATAGATCTTGCACCCAAAAATTGTGTCATCTACAGTTCCGTTGTATACATCTTGCACCAAAAACCTCCATGGTCTACAATTCCTCCACGTATTGGAACATGGTCTACATTTGGACCACAAATTATCTATTACAATACATTAATATAAATATAACTTAAATTAATGGTTTGTTAAGGTCTTGACCCGCACATAGGTAGATCAATGTATTCAGATGTAATAAAGGTCAATATTAATAAGACCTTTCAATAAAATAGAATAAGG
>JASDQU010213255.1:18590-33049 GCA_032191745.1 Picea mariana
CCATTCTGCAGCAGTTTCCACATCTCAAACCTTGAGGACAAGGCTGTTTTTAAGGGGGCGGGCATGTTAAGGTCCTGACCCGTACATAGGTAGATCAATGTATTCGGATGTAATAAAGGTCAATATTAATAAGACCTTTCAATAAAATAGAATAAGGCGGATGTAAGAAAACCTAATAGAAGCTTTCGCTTCTAGAAGGATCTTCCTCTAGATGCTTCTCTTAATAGACATATTTAGTATAAATAAGGGTCGAGGGTATGAAAACCCTAGATTGGAGATTATTGTAACAGAGCACTGCTCGACTGAAGGTTTCCCCCTCGAAGATGCCTATGAACATTGCTATCTGAATCAAAGTGTTCTTTCTGTTGCTATTTCGTATATCATTTCTGTGTATTGTGAAGATTATGTTGGATATTTTACTGTTATTCTGTCATTTCTAGCATTTCATTTTTGTTCTGCATATTTTCTATATCAGGTATCTTGCATGGTCCTATATCGTCACATCATGAGCCCGACCAACCGCAGTTCCTTTCAACACTTATCCAATTATCTCTTCGCGAGGTCGCGCCTTAGCACTAATGAAATTTTATGCCCCATGTTTTGTGATATACATGTTGCACACAACATTTCCGTGATATACATTTTGCACCAAACACTTCCGTCATTCAAAGTGGATGTTAGTGGTCGGTCGAAGTCATGATATAAAAGCACAAGTGCAAATGTGAACCGGTTCGTCCGCCAACGCGCCCATTGGGACATTTTCGTAAAAATGGCTAATTAATGAGAAAGATAGTAGAGAGGAAAAACGGTCGTGATAAGGGCTCCTGAGGAGACATAAGGCCTCGCCTGTCAAATTGTATATATATTCTGCTTCTACTTGTGACAACTCAATCCTTCACTTATTGCCATTAACAACCAAAAAAACGTATTCAACAGCGATTTACGGGAACCCGAACGACCCCCGGGTTGGCGCTATTATAGATCTTGTAGCCAAAAATTGCGTCATCTATAGTTCCCCTGTATACATCTTGCACCAAAAAATTCTGTGGTTTGCAATTCCTCCACATATTGGAACATGGTCTAAATTTGGACCACAAATTATATATTACGATACATTAATATAAATACAATTTTAATAAATATACTTAAACTTGAACCTGACTTTTTTCGAACTCGTCCATTGGTGTTATATCGTCACATCATGAGCCCGACCGACTGCAATTCCTTTCAACACTTAACCAGTTATCTCTCCACGGGGTCGCGCATTAGCGCTAATGAAATTTTATGCTCCATGTTCCGTGATATACATGTTGCACACAACATTTTTGTGATATACATTTTGCACCAAACACTTCTGTCATTTACAATTCGACACGCTATTGTAGATCTTGCACCCAAAACTTGCATCGTCTACAGTTCCGCTATATACATCTGGCACCAAAAACTTATGTGGTCTACAATTCCTCAACATATTGGAACATGATCTACATTTGGACCACAAATTATCTATTACAATACATTAATATAAATACAATTTCAACACTTAGCCAATTATCTCTCAGTGGGATCACGCCTTAGCGCTAACAAAATTTTATGCCCCATGTTATGTGATATACATGTTGCACACAACATTTTCATGATATACATTTTTCACCAAACACTTCCGTCATTTACAATTTGATCCCATTTTCCACAATTTACCTTGTAACCTTCTTGGCAGGGACTACGTTGCCACGCAACACTTGTTACTAATTAGATTGCATTTGATATCCATAAATTCCTGTGGAAATGGGAAAAATAAATTTCATCTCATTAAGTGGGTGGCAGTAAGGCAACCAATTGATCGAGGGGGATTGGGGATTCAGAACCCATATCTAATAAATATGGAAATGGATGCCAAATTGATTTGCATATTGGTTATAGGAAATCCATCATGGTGGAAAAGTGTTATTTGAAAAAAAAAATCAGAGTGACGAGACATAGATGCATTAAGAAGCCTCCAAAGAAAACAAAAGGTTCTCATATTCTCATGTTAATCCTAGTTTCTCTTCCCTTAATCCAAGATAGGATCTCATGGATTCTAAGGAATGGTAAAAATATTGATATCTGGGAGGATCATATCCTTGATAAAATCAAATTGGTAGATCATCTTGAACTAATATAACTCCATATTTGGATGTGTGAATAGGGTTTCTCTACCAAATGGGACGAGGATTCTGGTCTCTATACAGGTTGGTATTTTGGATGCATTCCCATCCATATTTTCCATTTATCTCACTCCCTTCCTCAACATTTGGTGGGATGTGTGCCTTGGAATCGGGTGGAGAAAGACTCAAGAGGATGGGGGTCCTCCTCTTTCTATACCAAAGTAGGATACTTGACGTTGCTAGACCCCCTCATCCAATACCAACGATCAAAATTATGGAAAAAAGTGTGGAATGTAGATAACCTCCCCAAGATTAATTTCTTCTGTTGGAATTTGATTCATGGGAAATTTCTAACTTTAAACAATTTAATAACAAGAGGAATCGAAGGTCCATCCTGGTGTGATTTGTGTCAATTCCTGGAATATTTGTAGCACATTTTTGTTGAATGTGAATTCATGAAGGAAACTTGGGATTTGGTTCTAATAGGCCGGGGACAGAGAGTAGAATGCACAAACAATTGCAAGGAGATGTTAGAAAGCTAGTACAAGTGTTACTGTGGAACTTTCAAACAAAAGCTTGGTTTAGAAGAATCTACACAACGATACCTAAATATCCCAAGTGGAAATCTTGGATAGCATGAAACAAATCAATTTTCCAAGATGAAAATATATTAGCAAGGCAGGTTGCATCTATAGTGGTTTCCCTTTTATCTAAGAGCATGAGGAGATGAATTAATATGCAAAACCAAGGACTAGATGAACAGGAATGTGATTGGATTGTCAAATTTCAAACACGCGATATGTTGACCTAGTCACCAGGGATGATTTTAGGGGATAAATTTTGCTCATGGGCTAATTTTCCATGGTTTTTCCAAAAATGATATTTGCTATCACCCAAATTCTATAGGATAAAATTATTTTACCTTAAAAATCACCAAAATTTTATAAAAACTATACAAAATACTTAGAAATTTGAATATTTTTACAAAAATATCGCCAAACATTTATAGTTGACATATGAAGGATTAGTAAGATTCACCAAGGTTTCTACATTTTAAAATAAATTTCCATCCTTAAAATCATCCCTGCTAGTCACCTAAAGGAAGTAAAATTCATCAACCTTAATGGGTAATCAGAAAATATCAAATAAAATTCCAAGAATAGAAATCTCAACAGAATACCAACATTCTCTTCTTTGATGGATCTTCTTGTAATAACCCGAGGGTGGCAAGAGAGGGTGGGAATATCGTTGAACCAAAAGGAAAAATATTGATGTATTATGCGTGGGGACTAGGAAATGTTTATAATAACATCATTGAGGCCTACTCTCTATGGTTGGGGTTAAGTCTTGCAAATGAGATGGGACTCCAAAACCTTTTGGCGATGGGAGAATCGATGCTTATAATAAGCACTATGGTAAGTTGAAAAGGAGTGGGAAACAATGATTTAAATTATTTTCTCATGAGGACAAGATGTTTAGCTTCTAGTTTTGATGAAATCTCATTTCTCCACAATAAATATGAGCTCAATATTATGGCAGACGATTGGGAAAAACTAGCTTCACATTGAAATGAAGAAACCCTGGTTAAAAATTGTTAATGTTTGGATAACATCGGGAAGACATTCTCCTAGATTAATAATTAATAATATAATTATTGATTATTAAATAATATATATAATAAGTAATAATAATAATAATAAATATTTATTTATTATCCAAGGAACACATCCTTTCATGGATGGTCACCATATGTTCTCTTTAGATGGAACACTCATCATTGTAATAATATATCGAACATACACATATCACCTCATAGAAAAATCAACATGGTATTAGAGCAGGTTTGGGCCTGACTCTCTCACGAGAGGGCCCAAAATAAAACCTCAACATGGATCATTTACGTATTTCTTTTGGTAATGCGTAAATCTTGGACGGACCAATTGAATAATCCTTTGATTTCCCTCTCTGATTTTATCTCTTTAGACTCTATGTATATATGAAAATAATGGCATTGTCCAACCGAAAGTGATGTATATTATTGTGACATGAAAAAATTAGCTTCGAATTTGTTGAGGTCGGATCCAGGCTTCTAATCAAGAGTCCATTGACTCTCTCATACCCTCGTTAACTCCATAGCGCGGGTAAGCGTCGCCACGCTCCTTGAAGGAGGTGTCATTTTTTTCCTTTTGAGTGCATTGAACCCATGTTCTTTAGTTTAGGCACAAAGAACATGTATGATTTTCTTATGGAATAAAAACCTTGATGAAACTATACTAAAAGCAATGTGTTACGAGTTTGAGAAGAGCCCACATCATACACCAAAACGTTGGGTGTGCTGACAGAATAATCTTATGAAGAGAAAACAATAAAATCATGTACCTGTTGAGAATATATATTTTCAAAATAATAGCAAGGTGAATGTGATTACCATAAAGCTGATGATATTGACTGAGTGTTAAGATGAGATGATAAAGTCTATGAAGAATTTTACCCAACTAGATCTGGAGTTGTCATTAGAGAAGTGAAGCTTGCTTACTTTTGACTAGGAATCTTATAGACATTGTGCATATCAATGAGAATGCCAACTCAATGAAACGAATTAGACCAAATTGATATTAAATCTGCACTTGACACTATTGTGCATCATTTTGGGGTTGATTTATCAATGTAGAGAATAAATTTTTTTTGTTCCCTGCTTTACCTGCAAAGATGTCAATAATTGCATGGTTTTTTTTACTGCTACGAGCAACAGTCTATGATTGGGCGGTCAAGAAATTGCCAACTATATTGGGATAGATCTATATATGTGTTATTGTTAGATGGAATAGGCCACAATAGCAAGGAGGTTGCCACACGATATGACATTGATTGTTGGAAGGAACAATTACTGTAGATAGTGGTAGTAATGCGGAGGAGAGCGCTAGGAGATAATTGGAAGCTCAAGGTAGAGGTTGAGCAAGTGGTGGTTGGAAATTTGTTGTTGTAATGATGAAATATCTATGCATGCACCATAGTGGAACCCAGAAATTTGATGTTAACTAGATTTTGATTACAGAAATGTCAGGTTCCATCAAAGGAGTAGGGGTTGTTGTGATGTTATTGTTGAATTATTGTAACTTCGAAGAATATTCTACTTATATTTATAGATCAAATCCCCTTTTTTGTATTGATCAAGTTGGGTCTTGTATAAAATCAAATCCCCTTTTTTGGATTTGTCAAACATGTATTTGTATGGTGGTATTTGTAAAGTCGACCCCTAGTAATTGTAAAGTGGTTTTAGCCACTTTTAGGAGAAGTCGGTTGTTAGGAACCTAACCTACCTAACCCCTCAAGTGGGTAGAATAATATATTTCCATGTAATAAAGGTCAATATTAATGAGGCCTAGCAATAAGGAGGAATAAGTCAAATGTAAGAAGACCTAATAGAAGTTTCCGTTTCTAGAAGGATCTTCCTCTAGATTGTTCTTTTGATAGATAGATTTAGTATAAATAGGAATAGAGGGTATGAGAAGTTTTGTCTTGGATATTATTGTAATAGAGATCTTCTTTGTTGGAGGTTTCCTCCTCGAAGAGGCAAGTGAACATTTCTCTCATTAATCAAAGTGCTATTTCTGGTGTTATTCTGGTATTATGGTGACGTTTTTTTGGTTATATCATTGTTTATCTGTCATTTCTAGCTAATTATTTATGTTCTTCATACTAATTTATAAGTGGAATATTACAAGTGGTATCAGAGTACATTCCTCAATAGAAAATTGTGGGTTAATTTTTTTTAGGGTAGAGACGTATTTTGGCGTCTTTAAGCTACAAAGATCTGTCATTACGCACATAAACCCATGATTGGGGATTCATACACACAGGAAATACAAGTGGTACTTAAGCGCACATCTCTTGGCCACCCTTGTAACCCCTGTTGGTACCCCTTCGAGTGGTAGCGCATCAGACAACACCTGTATACAGATCGGCCTAGATCTTCTGAATCCCTCCATAGATAAATCGATTGATCGTCTAACTGCTATAGTGCCACCGAGAACAACACTCAGAAAGATACTCTCTAGTACTTGGGTAGTCGGGTAGTATGACTAAGGGTATGGTCTAGCCTCCTTAGTTGGTGCCCTGAGATATTGGTCCAAGTACTACTGTTGGACCCTGCACATATATCAAAGAGCTATATCACAGCGCAAACCCTTGTCTGTAGAACCCTTAAATACCCTAACCCTTAGGAAGGAACCAGAAATAGAACCAACAAGATCTATTGTCATTCTACATAGTCTTTTGCATTTTGGTTGTGAAATTACTACACATTTCTTCTTGTTAAGCATTTGGGCATTTTGTCACTGCAGTATTCTTCAGGATGGAGTATAACTCCACAGGAGTAAAAAACAAAAAAAGAGTATAGTGGTCCCGCCGACACACTTATTTGGGACCTATTACATTAGATTCCCCTCTTCTCCCTGATCACAGTCATACCCTTCATTTTTAATCCCTTTTGTTTCAGTGGACCCGACCCCTTCCCAGTTTCCCTATTTTTCCGCCTATCCCATTATATTTCCCATCAAGCACTGATTTTCATGGTACCTATCACTTCTAAGTATTTTTTTTTGTGGTCCCACCCACCCATTTTTTTCCTTACCCGCACTTCCCCTTTCCAAATGGCCACCACTTACAACCAAGACCTCTAAACTTTCGTCAATCAAGCCCATGTCTCCATCTCACATCTCACATCTCAGATCGATTCTACCAATTCCCACATTGACAACTTGGAAACCAACCTCACAACCCAATTGACCTCCCTCCAGTCTATTTTCAATCAATTGTTGAACCACCCTATGGGTCCTTCCTCATCAACACAACCTGATGTTGTTGATTCCTCTCAGTCTCTGCATTTTCATTCCAACTCCTTTCATCGTGAACCATGTCTTCCTCGCGTAGAGGTCAATAAATTTGATGGCTCCGATCCTACAGGTTGGATCACTCAAATGGAGCATTATTTTTCTTTGCATGGTATTATTGACGAGTTGGAAAACTTCACTATGTTGTCCTCTATCTAGATCATGAACACTGGAAATGGTGGAAATGGTGAAAAAATTCACGTCGAGGGTATATTTCCTGGACCCATTTTATTGTTGAGCTCTATGCCCACTTTGATACTGATACCCACTATTTCAGTCGTTTGACCAAGTTGAAACAGTCTGGCACAGTGGAATACTTCATCATTGCTTTTGAGCATTTGGCCTTTCGAACAGAGGGCATGTCAGATGCGTTCTTCTGTGAATGCTTTATCAATGGTCTCAAGGATGAAATCTGATCCCAGGTTCTCATGGCCCGCCCTCCAACTTTGTTGTAAGCTACTCAACGTGCTAAAGAGGCCCAACAAGTTTTTTTTTCCCCTGAACAAAACCCCCCCCTTTTTTCCTAGTCCTCGACCATTTAATCCTAACACCCTTGTCACTCCCCTCAAGGTCCAGAAACTAACTAGGGTTGAAATGGTTGAACGAAAATTGAAGGGTCTTTGCTATAATTATGATAAAAAATACTTTCATGGGCACAAGTGTAAGGAACAAAAACTATTTATGGCCATTTCTGAAGATGTTCTTGAAGAGGATGTGACAATTCCCTTGGTTGAAGAACCCTCCCTTCCCGATGCCACCCGGGATCCTGTTGACCCACCTGACGTTGACCCACTTATTTCCTTTCATTTCTTCACTATATTCTCATCCCCACAAATGCTCAAGATCATTGGCTACATTAAGCACAGAAAGGTCACCATCCTTGTTGACAGTGGTAGCACCCACAATTTTATTCATCGTCGCATTTCCAAGGAAACCAATTGCTATATTCATGTTGTCAACAATTTTCAAATCATGATAGCCAATGGTGGGTCCATGAAATGTGGTGGGCGTTGTGAAAATGTTTGTCTTCAAATTGGACATTACCAACTGAAAACTCATATGTTTTCCATTGACATGGGAGGTTGTGACATTGTGCTAGGTGTTCAATGGTTATGCACTTTGGATCCCATTCTTATGGATTTTAAGGCATTAATCATGCAATTCCAACAGGAAGGACAAAGGTATCAATTCCAAGGTCTCATAGTTGGTTCTCCTGATATCATTAGTTCCCATCATATGGAAAATATCCTCGAGAAAGGCCACTCCAGTATCATTGCTCAACTCCATTCTATTCAAGTCGTTGAGACACCCTCTGTGCATCCTGACCTCCAAGCTATCATTTCCAAACATCAAGTTGTTTTTTCCACCCCTCAAGGACTTCCTCCTTCTCGTGGTGTTCATGATCATTCCATTCTCCTTGTTCCTGTAAGTATTCATCCCAATGTTCATCCTTATCGTCACCCCTTTTCCCCAAAGAATGAAATTGAGAAAATAGTGCAGGAATTGCTCCAAGCGAGTGTTATCTGCACCAGTACCGGCCCTTATTGTTCCCTTATGGTCATGTTACTTAAGAAAGAATTAATTGGCACATGTGTCCCAAATTTCATGCCCTCCATAAGCTCACCATCAAGGAAAGGTTCCCCATTCCTGTCAAAGATGATCTCTTGAATGAGCTTAGTGGTGCTCAGTACTTCACTAAACTTGATATGTGTTCTAGCTACCACCAGATATGTATGCAAGAAGCTGACATACCCAAGACTTCCTTTCTAAATCACAAGGGTCACTATGAGTTTTTGATCATGCCCTTTTTCCTTTGTAATTCCCCCTCCACCTTACAAAGCCTCATGAATAATGTCTTTCATTCCTTTCTCCGTCATTTTTTCTTAGTTTTCTTTGATGATATTCTCATCTATAGTAAAACTTGGCAATCTCATATTTTCCATGTGGATCAAATTCTCCATCTACTCTCACAGCACCAAATTTTCCTCAAACACTCTAAATGTGTCTTTGGAGCCTCAGAAGTAGAGTACTTGAGTCATATTGTTGGAAAGGCTGGTGTCTGGGTGGATCCTAAAAAGATTGAAGCAATGCAGGATTGGACTCACCCCAAGACTATCGAAAGCTTGTGTGGTTTTTTGGTTTTAACCGGCTATTATCGCAAGTTTGTTCGAAATTATGGGAAGATTGTATGGTCCTTATACAATTCTCAAGCACATTGGGCAGGTAGCCTATCAGTTAGATTTACCGAATCATTCTAAGCTCCATCATGTTTTTCATGTCTCTTTCTTAAAGAAGGTGATTGGAACTAAGTGATACACTCAAACCAACCTTCCCGATTTGGATGAAGAAGGATACATCTGGTTTTAGCCACAAGCAGTTTTGGACCAGTGGGAGCATCGTCTTCGTCATTGTACCATCAAGGAAGTGTTAGTTCAGTGGAAAGATACAACTCCAATAGATGCCACCTGGGAGCATGCTACCATTCTGCAAAAAATTCTTCATCTCAATCCTTGAGGACAAGGGTGTTTCTAATGGGGAGGGCATGTTAGGAACCTAACCTACCTAACCCCTCAAGTGGGTAGAATAATATATTTCCATGTAATAAAGGTCAATATTAATGAGGCATAGCAATAAGGAGGAATAAGTCAAATGTAAGAAGACCTAATAGAAGCTTTCACTTCTAGAAGGATCTTCCTCTAGATTGTTCTTTTGATAGATAGATTTAGTATAAATGGGAATAGAGGGTATGAGAAGTTTTGTCTTGGATATTATTGTAATAGAGTTCTTCTTTGTTGGAGTTTTCCCCCTCGAAGAGGCAAGTGAACATTTCTCTCATTAATGAAAGTGCTCTTTCTGGTGTTATTCTGGTATTATTGTGACGTCGTTCTGGTTATATCATTGTTTATCTGCCATTTCTAGCTAATTATTTATGTTCTACATATTAATTTATAAGTGGAATATTACATCGTCTCCACCAAGTGAAGAGACACAACCCTAGCACCACCTCACAACTTGTATTTATATGTGAGGATGGTGTCTCATTTGAACACACACACTCACTCATCTAGTGTGCATATCTTGAAGACAGTTGCAGTTGCAGGAATAAGTATAACAATTGCGAAGAGAGGTGCATGCTTGGTCTTGGTATGTCTTTGGTTTTTTGATCTTAGTCTTGGCATTGCATTGGCAATCTATTATTGAGGAATTTTTTTTGGTTTTTCTTCCCCATGAGGGTTTCCCACGATAAAATGTTGTGTACCTTGTGATTTTGTTTCTTTCAGTGATCGTCTTTATACTGTTGTTTTGGAAATGCATTGAATTCTCATGAAATTTGGAAATAAACTAATAACAATAGTAAAAACTTAACACGGTTTCAGAGCTTGACTAAATAGAGCATCTTTGACTGGGTATCTTAATGTTTTTGTTGTCATAGAAGAAATTTAGGGTTTTTCACTGAAGAAGAATGTTTTACCAAATACCACCTAGGGAAGTGTAGCTTTCCCTAACACATATTTTGGGAACTTGAGTGAACCTTTTTAGTGGATGGATTCTCCAGAAAGTCAAACCCTATTTTTTACTGGTACCAGAAAACTAGGAAACCGGTACCAAAAGTACCAGTTCATAGTGGCCAACCAAGAAGTCGTTCTATTAAGAGATGAAGATAAATCCCTAGCTGCTCATGCTAAGGGTGGAAAGGGAAAGTCTCATTTTAAAAAGGAGGCTCACTTTCATAAAGAGTCTCATTCTCCAAAGAGATTCCAGAAATATCATAAAGGTAAAAGAAGGAAAAAAGATTTATCCTCCTTCCAGTGTTATCATTGTGATAATATGGGACACATTGCTAAGAATTTTCCTGCCAAAAGGGAAGAATACAAGAAGATAAATAAAAAAATAAATCATGCCCATGCAGTTGAAGATGGTGAGCCAACCAAGAAGTTAGCTAAAGAAGAGATTGAAGAATATGTTTTGTTCTTCGCTCTCTCAGAATCTGTGACATCTAGAGAGGATACTTGGATCATATATAGTGGTTCCTCTAAACACATGACAAGTCAGAAGAACACTCTCTCCAATCTTGTAGAGAAACAATCCTCCCAGAAAGTTTCACTTGGAGATGATTATTAGTAATCAATCAAAGGATTGGGAGAATCCACCTACAAACTTGACTCAGGAACTCCAATGAGAATGAAAGATGCACTCTATGTATCAGGATTGACAAAGAACTTACTTTATATTTCTGCTCTAGATAAGAAATGCTTCAGGGTTGCATTCATAGATGGTGAAGTTCTTATGTGGTCTAAAGGAAAAACTATAGAAGATGCAGTTATTATTGGAATAGAAGAAGGTGGTTTGTACAAGTTAAAGGGTCACTCGAATGTGGCCTTGACTCGCTCTATTGAAAGTCCTTGTGAACTTTGGCATAGAAGGCTAGATCCCATCAACTACAAAGCCTTACCATATGTGAGCAAGGTAGTTATAGGTTTACCAAAACTAAAGGTTGATCATGAAGGTGTATGCAAGTGATGTGCACAAGGAAAGAACATAAAGAATCATTTTCCAAAGAGTGACAGTAAAGTAGAAGGAATTTTGGAACTTGTCCACCCATATGTATGTGGTCCAATGCCATCAACCTCTCTAAGTGGGTATGTATACTATGTATCATTTATTGATGATTACTCTCATAAAACATGGGTTTATTTCTTGAAGTCAAAATATGAAGTACTTGGAAATTTCAAGGAATTCAAATCATTGGTAGAAAATCTCTCTGAAACGAAAATAAAGAAACTCAGGTCAGACAATGGAGGAGAGTACACTTCAAATGATTTTTGTTATCTTTTTGTATAGTCTCCCTCATGCTTGAGTTAAACCGAGATTCACTCATGTTGCAACAATATATCCTTCACCTACCCCCTCACTCCAGTTGAGTTGGGCGCTTTTCTCACTCTCACTTAACTCGCCACTCACTCCATTCATGCATCCTTAAACTAGTATGGCGCACTCATTATCCTCTCTCCATGCACATTTACTTCTCTCCATGCATTCAAACACACACTCACACTCACTTATCTCACAAGTCCTCTTCCACATCCACTCATACTTTGTTTTTTCCCTTTTCACATGTTTCCATCATGTGCCTAATTCTTATTATTATCCGCCTCATGCATCCTCTATTCTTCTCTTGAATGTGCACCCTCACTAGCTATATATTGGAGGCTTTCCATTGTTTATTTTGTTGGTTCTGCAGCAACGACATAGTGTCTCTCTCTCTCTCTCTCTCTCTCTCTCTCTCTCTCTCTCTCTCTCTCTCTCTCTCTCTCTATAGTCTGGTGGATTTTCTTTGAGCAAAGGAAGCATTGTACTGGTTGTAAGCTTTCCAAGTGTGGCGCAATCAATCCTCTTGTAAGCTTGATCAATAAAGAGGTGTGTGTTTTGTCTTCAAACTTCTCTTCTTGGCGGTACTATGGTAAATTTGTAATCTGATATGTCATTTTCGGAACTATTTATCATGATTAACTTCGATCGTTTTGAATAGTTTTCATCTTCTTTCCAGTCTATTATCATTGTGCTAACTCTGCAGGTTCCCTCCAAGCGTAAAATATTACTTTTCCTCATCGTTTTGGGCTGCTTTTACATGCTTTCCAAGACGAGTAGCTTGCTGTTTTTTTTGTTTTTAATGCAGAAAATCAGACTTTAGCTCAGCAGCAAGGCACTTTAGTGTGCATAGGGATTCCCCCCTGAGGCTAGAAAGCACTAACCTGAATGAAGAGGGGTTCGGTCCATGAAAATTTGGGGCCATACTCCTTTAATTAGCATATTTTTCATCACTTTAATAATAGGTTATATCAACTCAATTGGAGGGTGGAAATTTGTGCTAACAAATTGGCGCCGTTGTCAGGGAACACCGGCCTTGGTAAACTACATCGGTGAGTTTTTAATTTAATTAATTTATTTTTTCTAACTCACCTAGCGACTTCATAGGATACAAGGATGACTCCACAGGGGACTTACACAAGAAGATCTTTCGGCTTCGATTTCTGTACAAGGTCTAGTTTTGAGCTTGAAAGAACTCTAACATCTTTCCCAGAAAAAGACTACTTGTTCACCAAGAAATCCTCTCAAAGTTGGTAAGCGTAAGAGTTCTTAGGTAAGTTCTTTTTCGATGAGCACTATGGTGAGTAGTATCTTCGACATATTCATCTTTATTTTTATTTTCATCTCGATCTAGTAGTAGGGTAGTAGTTGTTCTTTCTTTGATCTGAGACTAACAATATGGATGCAACTGTGAGGCCACCAATAAGGTGGACATTTTTTGCTTTTGACCCACTAAGTTTTGTTGCATTCCCAGATTATCCTGATGACTTGTCTGCATGTAAGTGGCTTAAACACATACCTTTTTTTTCAAGGAGGTTGGGAGAATTAGTTGAGGATCACTTGGCTAAATTTTTTCAAGTGGTGGGCGATTTTAATGTGGAAAATGAAGATGTGGCGATGAGGATGTTTGTGTCAACCCTCGAGTGGGAGGCACGAGCATGGTACAAGTCCCTTCTAGATGCTTCCATTGATGGAGGGGATTCATTGCAGGAGAAATTCACCGAAAGATAAGCAAACACACATGACATTTTCTTCTTATGCACAGTTTTTTCAATTATTAAAAAGCATGAAAGTGAAACTGTTTGTCAATTTAACGCTCGTTTTTTCAAATTTTACAATCGAATTCCTTACAGAGTGAGTCCTAATGAAACTATTGATTTAACTTATTATCTTAAGGCATTTGATGTAATTTTTGGTGGTTTTCTCAGGAGTGAAGATCCTCCAAGTTTGGAGGAAGCGCAAGTTACCGCTGTCAAGTTAGAAAGAAATCATCTTGCAACGTGTGAACTCCCTCCGATCCATGTCCCAGACCAACAAGTGAAGGTAACTCCACTTGATGATCTTCAAACATTGGTTGTTACAGAAGTGCAAGAAGTCTGTGTTATTGAAGATGAACCACAACTTGCACTGTGTCAAGTTCCTAGAGATGAACATGAGGGTGATAGCCCAATTTTAGATGATATGGAATCAGTGGCTGAACCATTTGAGTCACATGCAAAGTTCCAAGAAGATGACAGTGAAGATTTTGTTGGATTACTGAGAGGGGGGGTGAATCAGTAATAGCGTAATTCTAATCCTTTTTCTTCAAATGTTATATCAATGTAGAATTATTATCCAATAATGAGCAGTAAGAAATAAACAATCACACACATACACAGTACACCAGTGTTTTACATGGAAACCCAAATCGGGAGAAAACCACATAATGTTTTTTCTTATATGTCTTGAAGAATTGCATTCATTGGAAGCACCAACTTCCTTTGTTTTCCAGCTGCAACTGGAAGAAGGCTCCAACCCCCTAGTTTCTTAGGATACAACCCGAGGGAAGCTC
>JASDQU010213256.1:0-10389 GCA_032191745.1 Picea mariana
AGATCGCGTGTTGAATCAAGTGTTGAATGGAGTGTCGTATGAGGTATTGGATGGAGGATCGGATCGTGATTCTGCCCTGTTGCAAGAAAACCATATGTTAGATATTCATAAACATTTAATTGAGCTGAATTGATCACAAAATCATTGCAAAAATGCCAATTATACATACTTGGTGCGAATTCATGGTGAATTGATATATAAACCTTTGAGAATCCTTCAAAATGGATAAATGAAGCATAGCATAGGTAATATCGCATGCAAAAAGGATTTTTCCATCAAAATAAAATAATCAAAAAATGAACCCAACATTACCCCCATGCCTAAGTATTTGCAGGTCCCTTTGTAAACAAAAATGAATCACCCAACATAACTAGAATCATGAACGAGGGGGTGGATTGTCTTTAGAAGCTTCCCCCTCTTGTCTTGGGGATTTTATCTTGGGCATTTTACGATGTTTCAATTGCATCTAGAGGCTGCGATTGGTGGGGGTCATTTGATCAACCAATCACTGGAGCGAATTCACCTGTGCTTGCAATACAACATTGTCATGATGTAGATGCCTATCCATAGATTTTATCTCTTCCAATTGTTGAAGAAAATGAGCATTTTATTGTTATAATTTCTCAATAACTGGGGTATGATCATATGGTTCAAAAGAAGAGGGCTTGGATCCCTTGATGGATGTAGAAGGTATATCAACTTTGGAAGATGATGTAGGCATCTGGGAGGAAGGAGTAACAGAGTTCTTGTGAGAGAGAATAGGTTCATATTTAACTTCTTTATCAGGCTCAATCTCTTTTGTAGAAACTTCTCTGAGTATTTTATGGGGTCTTTCATGATCAAAAGATAATTGGATAGTATCTGAAGTGCTTGGAGGTTTTACATTGGGTTTACCACTTGTACTTCTGGTACTTCTTCAAAAATATTCCCCTTTGAACTGATTGGCTCCTCTTCTATTTGTAGGTACTGAAGGAAAGTCTTGTTGAAATTCATCTTGTAGCTTCTTAGGTTGAGGATCAATAGGTGTTGAAGGCAATGGGGAATTATCAGTAGGCTTTTTAGTTTTCTTACCCGATGAGGCTGCAGGGGAATCAACAATTTTCTTGGCATTTTGATCAGAAAGAGAGATAGTTTTAGTTGGAGGGTTTGGAGTCTTTGGAGAATGAGGCTTATATGGAGTAACATCCCCTAAATCCTCTAATTTATTGTTGGTCTTGACTATGATATGGTGGTTTGAGAATTGGTAGAGTAATTCATCCCATGTCTTCCCTGTTTTGTCAATTCAATTATGACAAGAAATTTGATGAGGCCATGGTGGAATAAAATGTTGTGAGGGTTGGGAAAGTTTTTACAAACTTGGGAAGACATTTTCTAAATAATTTTTAAGAAGTAGAAAGGAAAATTTAGAGGTTTATTAAATTGGAAATGGGATAAAAAAACGAAAATGACAATAATTTAAAACAGAGTACCTACCTTCGCAAGTGATAATCCCGGTAATTACAATCAGGGGGTCAATCAATTCATCCTTGATCCATTCTTTTAAGTACCCTTTGGCTCCATAAATGTTTTGAAAATTAGGTGTGAATACTCTGCTATAGCTTGTACATGGAAATTGATGGCCTTTGAACCATCGATCCCCAACCCATGGAAATTTTGTGGCTGAGGAAATTGATTCTTTAGAGACCAAGAAGGCCAAAGACCCTACGTACACCAACCTCCCATCAAAACCAAAAGAGAATTGTAGTGAGATGCCATTGTCATGGCCCTACATACTAGCCAAGAATGGTCCCAACCCCGCGCGAAGGAAAATCTCTCTACACTATTTGAATTCAGGAATGGACAGAAGCTCAACATAGGAGGAAGGTTCATAGAATTTAAGAATGGTTATAGTGTGGTGAATGAGCATAAGAAATAAATTGACAAACACAACAAGCACGAGATGAGTGGAATGGAAATCGGGGAAAAACACCCAATTTTTAATGCAATTGAGGTGGAAACGGTTGAATTCGTGAGAGAATTCATCACACATGATCACCATGTGTGAATATGATTGCACAACATTTGAATTTTGAATATTTTACTTTGGAGGAAAATGAAATTATGTGAGAATTAGATCAATGTCCAAGTCTTCGACTTGTACATTTGATAATAAAAATGCATTAAAAAGTTTGAATTCAATTATCAACATGAATTTTAACAACATACCATTTAATTCATCTTAACTTACCATTTCAATAGGTGTATCAATTCGAGCAATCATTTCTACATGCAATCGTGGTCATTTACAATATATTCATACCTCATCCGATCCTCCATATGGCACTTCATCTGGTCGTCCAGATGGCACTCCATCCGACCTTCCAAATGGAACTCCATATGGCACTCCATATGACACTTCATATGGTACTCCTGTGCAAGTGGAAATTATCCCCATTATAATGGGCGTTCACCCATAGCACTCATCTTGGGTAATTTCGGACAGTCATGGTGAACAGGAGCATGTATAGGATAAGTGTGAATAGGATGATCCACTATTAATTTCCTTGTCATCGTTCTTGTAACACTATAAAACAACTTGTTCGTCTGTTCAATAACTTGTTCCTCTATTCATAGGCGTGTAACACAAATCTTTAGTGAGCATTTAACAGTCTTTTATTGACACAAAGAACCAGATAAGTAGTCTTTCATTAAAAAATGTACAGCAGGCTTATAACACATAGTGATGTCAACAATATAGAGTTTAGCATTTTAATAAAAACAACTTCTGATATAATAGCCCAGAATATCATAAAAACAATATGATAGCATTTTTAAAAAATATTCTACTTCCTCTTCTCATGGATTATAATATAGATGGGTAGTGATTATCATTTGTCAGCTCAGGAAAACCCTCCCCCACTCCTAAGTATTGTGACACCTCACAATAAAAAAATATAGGGAACTAGTCAATTCTACCAATAGCCTAAGATTTATAGCTTTCCAATTGTAGAGATAAATTTCACACATTAGTCTGAAGAGACGGTTAAAATATGGCCCCACCTGTACGACAAAACATCTTACGTATAGTTAAGAAGAGTTAGGCAAGAGAGTCTTAGGATAGTGTTAAAGCTAGTTCCCAATCGAAGATTTATGAAGTCCATTGACCTTTTCTTAACCATGCATACTTCTTTTCATATTTTTCTACAAGTAATGTCGTACATCAGGACAAGTTTAAATATTTAGGAATTTTATTTATTGTTTGTCATATCATAACCCTCGCTAGAATATAGAATGCCCCATTGGCAGCAAGCTTGTTCAATACTCTAACAGTTTTACCTATTCATACCATAGGTCGGTACTCGCTACCAACAAAATTGTTCACTATCCCAATGGGTTAGCTTCTTACACCCTTTTACTGCAAAGACTTGTCCACCATGTTTTAATATTTTTATATAAAGATTGTTTTTTGCAAGAAGATGGGGAGACAGCTCTGAAATTTTTTATTTAAGACTAGGATGGTATTTATGTTAGAGGATGACTCTTCTTTATGTATTCCTTATAGGTTGTCTTGATGTAAGGGGTAGTTAAGTGGACGTATCCTATCTAAATATTTGGTATAATCAATCATTTTTAGTGTATAGTGGATGGTACCATTGGAGAAGAACAAAAAGGTATCTTCAGGCCCTACTCACTTTCTTCTTCTTTTTTTAATTTATAGTAATGTTTATGTGGCTAAATGCTAATCATACCTTCTTGTTACTCTTTCATAAAGATACTTTACTCACCTACTCATAGTTCTTGGGGAAATTATACGAGTAACCTCTAGGTTTGATAAGACAAGGTGTCACTTCCTTATATCCTCTAGTGGTGGAGGTTAAGAGGAATTGCCATTAAAGATGCCTTGAGAAAAAGGAAGATAGAAATCTTGAAAAAATATGGATAATTCACAGCAAGCAATAATAAAAAGTCATTATTCAATTAATTCTTAGACAACAAGGTTCAAATATAGAAATATCTTTTTCGAAGGAAAATACTTCCCTTTTTGTCTACTTGAAATTGTCCACTTGTGGTGAAATAAATGCCTGCAGAAATCTCTAAAATTGTTTATCAGCAAAAACACAGTTTAAATTGTTTACACATGTACAATCAGAATTTAGAAAAAAATTCAAGAACAAGGGGAGGGAGAAGAAACTTCCCCATCCACTAAGGCCAATGCCTTGTCAATTGACATGACCTGTAGAAAATCTTCTTTGGAAATGGATTTGCGGTAAAGTTTAAGTCGATGTCCATTCACTACGAAAGAGACTTGTCCATCATCAATTTTTTTAATCTTAATATCCCCATTATCATACATGGTAACTACCTCATAAGGACCCAACCACCGAATGGTAAGCTTCCCTTTAAAATTTTTGAATCGGGAATCAAAAAACAAAGCCCAATCACTAGGTTGAAATTATTTCTTCTTAATAAATTTGCCATGCCATTTGCTACTCTGGTTTTGAACTAACATTGTTCGTTAGATAGCATCTTGTCTAATCTCATCCAACTCATTCAATTGTAGGGCTTGTTGTTTTTGTGCCTCATCTAGGTCTAATCCCAATTGTGCAGCAATACGGAAAGTCCTTACTTGGAATTCTATTGGTAGAAGTACTTGTTTTCCATGCACTAGTTTGTAGGGGGTATGCCCACTAGTGTTTCTCCAGGTTGTACGATATGCCCACAAATACTCTGGAAGTCTATTAGCCCAATCCTTATGTTTTAATTGAATAGTTTTGGTTAATATAGTTTCCAAAAATTTGTTTGTGGACTCTACTTGACCATTAGCTTGTGGGTGATATGGAGAAGACTTGCAATGTTTGATCCCATATTTCTCTATTAATTCCTTCATCAACTTAGAAGTGAATTGGGTGCCCTAGTCTGTAACAATTTCACGAGGAACACAAAAAGCGGGTAAATATGTCTTCATAAATGAATTCATCAAAATATTTTCCGGTAGCCCTAAATAAGGATTTTTCTTCCACCCACTTGGTGACATAATCTGTACAAACCAAAATATAATTCTTCTTACAAGACATGGGTGAAATTGGTCCTACCAAATCAAGGGCCCATTTCTCGAAAGGTTCTATCATAACTTGGGCATGTAAGGGAATTTCATCAGTTGATGTGGGTCTTCCTATCCTTTGATAGCTATCGTAACTCCTCACATATTTGCCAGCATCCTTAAAAATGCTAGGCCAATAGTAACCTGAATGTAACACCTTATACATTGTATGTTTGTCGAAAAAATGGCCACCACATGGTCCATCATGACAACTTCGTAGGATTTCTGGTATCTCATCTTCTCAAACACATCTATGAATAATCAAGTCTAGTTCAGTACAAAAAAGTTCATGGCCAACCCAAGAGTAGTTATCACTTTGCATGATAATTATACGCTTTTCATGGGGTCACAAATGAGTTGCTAACTTCCTAGTAACCAAATAATTTTCCAGGTCTGAAAACCATGGGGTATTTATAGAGAGGAAAAATACATTCTCATATGGAAAACTATCATCAACATGAATATCATCACCCTCATGTTTTATGCATGAAAGAAAATCAACAACTAAATTCTCCTTTCCAAGTCAGTTAAGGATGGTGATATTAAACTCTTGGAATTACAGGAGCTACCTAGTCACTCAGCCATTGGTAATGTGTTTATTCATGAGAAATCTAATGGCAGATTGATATGTATGTACAAATACCTCGTATCCTGTGATGTAATGGAAAAATTTATTGATGGCATGGACCACTGCCAAGAATTCCTTTTCGGTAACTGTATAGTTTAACTCGGTAGGGGACAATTTCTTACTCACAAAATAAATGGCATAGGATTGATGGTCTTCTTTCTTCCCTAATGCTCCTCCTATTGCAGTATCAGAGGAATCAGTGGATATGTGAAATGGAATGGCCCAATTGGGTCCCCTAAGAACTAGTGACATAGATAATTTATCTTTTAGAGTTTCAAAGGCAGTTTGACATTGGTCAGTCCAAAGAAAATCAACATATTTTATTAGCAATCCAAACATGGGTGCAAAAATCTTTGTAAAATTCTCAATGAATCGCCGGTAGTATCCATCATGTACAATAAATATTCTTAACTATTTTTGAGTCTTGGGGGGTGGAAGTTTGACAATTACCTCAATCTTAGCAGGATCCACTTTAATCCCTTCAGATGAAACGTGATTTCCTAAGACTACTCCTTAATTTAACAACATTTTACATTTTTCATGACTTAAGGATAAGTTCATTTCTTGACATCTGATAAGGACTTTCTTTAGATTATCTAGGACTTCCTGGTAAGTATTGCCATATACTGTAAATTCATCCATATATACTTCCACACAAAAATTAATAAGGTCAACAAATATCCCTAATACTACTCATTGAAAGGTGTCAGGAGCATTACACAAACCAAATGGTAAGACACTATAGGCATAGGTGCCCCAAGGAAAAGTGAAAGTTGTCTTATCTTGATCCTCAGGTGCTATGAGAATTTGGTTGTATCCACTATATCCATCCAGGAAGGAAAATTATTTCTTCCTTGACAAGGTATCCAAGAATTGGTCAATGAAGGGAAGGGGAAAATAATCCTTTATAATGGCCTTATTAAGTTCCCATAAATAAACACAAATTATCCATTTTCCGGTTACTTTCTTTAGAACCACTACAAGTGGGGATACCCATTTACTATCAAAGATTGGATAAATAAAGTCGGCATTCAATAACTTATGTATCTCTTCTTTTACTATATCCATGAGTGTTAGGTTCATTCTCCTCTGGGGTTGCCTAACAAGTTTTACTTATGCATGGGTATATATGTGATGAATGCATGTGTCAGGGTGTATACCCTTCATATCAGTGTATTCTCAGGCGAATGCCCCTGATTGTTCTTTAAGGAAATTTACTAACTGTTTTTGTTGGTCTGCATCTAGTCCAGAATTTATATGTAGGAATTTCCCCATACTAATCTCATAGGGCATGGTATAAGATGCGGAATACTCATCTATCTCAAAAATAAAATATGTTGAAGACAAAGTTGATGGGTCCAACTATTCCTGAAATTCTTCCCCAAACATGTACTCAAATTGGGAAAAGATTGTGGAAAATCAACACACATGATAACAGAAATAAATTGATTTAGAACACTTTCCGTTGTTTTCTTCTGAAGTGCCCAGTAATGATCCCTCGAAAACATGGTTTCTTCCCAGTTCTCATTCTCATATGGACATTCAAGCCACCATATATTCTCGATAATAGTTTGATCTCGTGGGTATATGGTAATTTTGTGTATAGAAAGCCCATTAGAGATGGTGATTTCACCTTCTCTACAGCCAATAAATGCATTGGTTATGGCCAACCAAGGTCTTCCCAAGATAATGGGATGCCCTTTAGCATGATCCTTTGAGTGAATGACAATAAATTCTATTGGGTATTACCATCAGGCTAATGTAACTATGATATCATCCAATATTCCTTTAGGTATAACCTTTGTCTTATCTGCTAATTTCAAAATAGTTGGGGTAGGTCTAAGAATAGGTTTTAACTATAATTCCTCGAGGGTGGTAACAGGCATAACATTAATGGTTGCCCCTAGGTATATGAGATTGTTTCCAATGGGAACCTTATTAATGGTTATTGTTCCTACGGGGTTCCCTGGGTTCCCATACTTTGCAACCCTAGGCTGTTATGTATTCAAAGAATTATCCTATCAAATGTATTGTTGGAGGATCCTTCTATTTCCTACCTAGTTTCTTAATACACAATTCTTTGACCACCTTACTGTAAATTGGAATGTCTTTTATGGCTTGTAACAAGGGAATTTTGACACAAATATTCTTCAATTCATTTAAAATGTCAAATTTCAGTCGATTCGTTGTTTTCTGCATCGTTAATATTTCTAGATAAGGAGGGGATTTTGTAATCTATGAAGATTCATTTTGGGGAAGCTTTGGTTCCTGGTCTTTAGGAATGATAACATCTTCCCACTTAGTGTCATCCATGGGTTGTTTGGGAGTTTCATCATATTCTTCTTCCCATATGACTACTAAAGGCCTCTATCTATCCATAATTTTTCCTGACCTTAGTTGAATATCATGTAATGGAACAAGAGAAATAACATATGTCAAGAAGGTTTGTGGCTCAACATTGTGAAGAGGTTGAGTTTCTTTATTATTTGTTTTGGGCACTGGTTGTGTCGGTAATAATGTCGGTCTTAGGGAGCTTGTATTCTGGTATTGTTGGGCTTGTTGTGGAATAGGAGGTAAAGATGGGGGAACAAAACCTGGCAAAAGTTGTTGGATGTTCAGTGGAAATTGTGGGTAAGGATGAGTGGGTATAGGAACAGGTGGAACCTAAGTGTTTCCTTGGGCATTCCCTCTTCTCCATCCTTGTAGCCAAGGGTGGTGATACTGTGGAAATCAGTTTTTCCAATTCGGTGAGTTCCACTATTTTGATTACTGATAATAGGGTGGAACTTGAGGTGGTAGATCCTAGTATGTAGGTTGACTCCTAGGATACCATGGCCTCCTAGGTGCATAAAAGGAATCCCCAAGATCCCCACTTATGTAAATGGCTATCAAATCGGGAAGTGATGGATATTTTTCAGTTAGGTGGTCTTCAGTTCAGAATCCACAAAATTAATTTTTTTCTAATGGAACTCCCTTAAGGAATGCTTCCTCCTATATCTTGGACAAAATATGCACATTGCTTCATTCTCATCCTGTTTCTTTTTAATCTCTAGGGTGTCCAACTAGGAACCTATTATACTCAAGATATTAGTTTTGAAGTTCTCCAATAGGTTTCCTATCTCTACCCTTGTAATACCCCACCTGAACTAACTGTTTTTAGGTTTCTACTATAAGTATCCTGAACACTCTTCCCAGTTTTGGCTCTAGTCCTTGAGTATTTTCTACACATTTCACATATTTCAGTAAATGGTTTATGGGATATTTCACCTGATTCCATCAGGGTAAGTGTCTCTAGGTATTCTTCCGAAATTCCTTTAAGGAAAAGAGTCATGACTGCATCATCTAGGAGTTCATGGTATTTCGATTTTTGTGTGGTATAAGCAAACCACTCCATGTAATCCTCGAGACTCTCATCCTCTAATTGTTGGATTTTAAAAATATCATTATGAGAATCCTTGGATTTGCAGTAGTCTTGGTATTTTTTAAGAAATATAGTTTTGATGTCTTCCCAAGACCTAATATTGGACTCTCCTAACCCCATGAACCATCTTAGTGCATAATACTTGAGGGTGACAGGAAAAAGTTTTAATTTATGGGCATCTTTCAAGTAGTTGTAGATCCTACACAAGATGTCAAACTCAAATAGGAAGGTATTTGGGTCTTCACTACTTTTACCATAAAAGGTGGGCAGTCCAGAGAGTGGAATTCTCTTCATGTTGACATTATGTGTGGTATCCAAAATTGGAAACCCAAATGTGGTTTTTGTTTGGTTTCAAACTTCTTCTCTCTCATCGTGTCTTACATGGTTGTGATCCTCCTTATGATCCATACTGATTGGTTTCCAAAGAGAGAGTACCTAAATGGTTTTATCCTTGAAGATAACAAAGTATCCCAAGGTTATTTTCTAGGAAGGCTATCCCTTTGATGGGAAGATTTATTTACTGTTTGGTGCCAAAGTTTTTGTTTCAACTTGGAAAACAATTACATTGGTTGAACTACCAAAGAGAGAATTCACCTATTTAGGGTCGATGATATCTACAAAGTTAGAGTCCCCTGATGGTGGTGAAAAATAAAAGGTTGCATTGGTTGGTTCTAATGAGGGCCCGAGTGGTATTGCCTCTTGTCCCACTACTGTTGATGCTTCAATTTTCTGCTCTATGGTGCTCCCAATTTTGGTCACTTCAGAGACTTCTTTATCTCTTTGGGTTGAGCTAACCCCTATTTTATGGTATCGATCTGTGGAGTTTATGGGTGGAGTGTTCCTTCCTCCAAAAAGGTTAGAATAAACCTTGATCGAAAGTTTTGATTTGGTTTTTATGTATCTACCCTTTGGGTCCCTAGGTTTGTTCATGAAGGCAGTAAAAAAAAAAAACCTACCATTGGGTTTGGGGGAACCTGCTATAATAGATGTGCAGGTTCTTACCTCTCGTATTAAAGTTCCCCCACCACCAAACTAATGCTAAGGTTAAGAAATGACCTACTTTCTAACTGTTTTATACCTTAAGACAACTCCTCGACAATGACGCCAAAAATGATGGGTATTCTATATGCACTAATTCCCTCAATCAAGTTGTCAACTGGGGCAAGTAAACTTAGATTTGTGGCACTGCATGAGCCAAGGAAGAAAATCTAATGGAAATATTATCTAGCTAAGGATATGGTCTACCCTAGGGATCAACAC
>JASDQU010213257.1:2926-18490 GCA_032191745.1 Picea mariana
GAGAAACCAGAAGCAGACAGTGCATGTCCATGACAAAAGAAGAAGAAATAGAATCAATATTGATGTTGTGCTTCTTCATTGTTGCTTCTAAAGCTGCCATCTTCTTGAAACATTTGGACTCATCATGACCATATTTATCACAAAAGTTTCAATGTATGTTAGTATTCTTGTTTTTTTATTTTTCTCCTTTGTCTCCATTAGGAGAAAAAGCTGTCTGAGTGGATTTGGGACCCTTATATTGCTTGTTGTTGTGGTGAGGATGTTTCTTCTTGGGATTCTTGGGTTTATCTTTCTGATGGACAGCTAAGGCTTTGTTGGAGGTACCTGCAGTGTTGATCACTCCAAGTTGTACTAGTTTATCTTTCTTTCTAATCAAAGCATCACAAAAGTTCTCAAGACTGGGTTTTTGATAAGCCGCCCCTAGAGCCCCTTGCATGGCATAAAAGGTAGATGCACACACAAAATATGCACTACCTAGCTTAGAAAAAATAATATAGATGCAATGATCTTCGTCTATATTTATCTTACATTCTTCACATAAAGTTCTAAGTGTTTTAAACTTAGATAGATAGTATTCAATGCAAGAAAAATCTCTTGGACATAAAGTTAGTACTTGATTTTTTAATTGTTTTGCTCGAATAATATTGTTTTTACCAAACACAGATTCAATCTTTTCCCAAGATTATTTGGCTTTGTCAATTGATTGAAGGTGGAGCCTTAAATCAGGAGAGATGGACATTCTGATTAATCCACGTGCTTCACCATTCCTATTATCCCATTTGGCTTTCTTATCAACATCAGTGAGTGTTGTTTCCTTTCCCAAGGTAATCCAGTACAAGCCTTTACTTCTTAATAAATCCTCCATATGGGATTTCCATTGGAAGTAGTTGGTGCTGGTAAGAGATTACTTGTAGAATCCATATTAAATATGTAGATAATACAGATTTAGAAACTGAAACTGGTGATCTGAATGGAAAGAGATTGAAAATTTATGCGGTTTTAAAAAAACTGTCACTGAAAACGGACTTTGGATGTGAGAGTTATGCCATTTTTAAAAAAGGCATAAACGGTAACCAAAGTACCACGTGGTAGTGTAAGCTTCTTTATGAAGTGACCCACTTTTATAAAGAGAAGTGTGGCTCACTTTTACAAAGAAAAGATGCATGAAAAATAAATAACTCTAAAATAAAATATTAAAGCTACTTATAGTGATTCACTTTTATACTTGAAGTGAAATACACTTTACAGTTTTAGCATGAACTTTTTCAAAAAAAGTAACAAAAGAGAGACTTGAACTCAAGACCTCTTACTTAATAAGACAACTTTTAACCAAATGGTCTAGAAAAACATATTTTTATGTTCAGAAGGAGGATTAGGGGTGGTGTTGTTGTTGTTGTTGTTGAAGACGGCCTTGGAGAGCGTGCTAAAAAAAAACTCTTTTCACACAAGAAAAAAAAATTCTCTCTAGATCTCGGTTAGCTTACCCGGAAGATGCACCTTTTCCTATCTGTTTCTGATTTTCCGAGGTCACACAGGGAACGAGGAAAAGAGCATACGTAGATCTTAAAGAGTAGAAACTTAGAAATAAAAAAATACAAAACCAAAATAAAACCAAAATACTTCTCTGCAAAAAAATTAAAAAATGCGTATTCAAACTTTATACCTCTGGATCTGACTGTAATGGTCGTATCCTGGGAAAACGAAAACCTTTTCGAGTGAAACAAAAAGTTTTCCTAAATGAAAAGAGTGCTCTAGACACAATGGAACAGTCCTATCAGCCCATAAATGCATGAAAATGATAGAAAATGAGTATGAGGCAACTCGGCTTCACGATCTCGATCTACAACAAGAGAGGGTCTTCAAACATGCTCTGATACCATGTTCAACAACACAGGTATTCCAGTAGAGGAAGAAACCATTCAGTAACCACTCAAATAAATAGATCAAAGATCAACACATCGATATTTTAACATGGTAAAACCCCTATGGCGAAACATCCACGGCCCCAACCAACGTGGCCACCTGGAGCAGTTTATTAATGCAAAGAAAAAGATTACAAAGAGATTTTACAAGAGAATTTCTCACAATCGATCATCGGAAAATGACCCTCCATGCTCTTTAAATAGATATCATGGACCAATCGGTTGTTAAGCCACAGATCAATGGTCGTTATGATCGAGGAGAGTATGAACCGTTGGATCACTCTATGTCGAGAACATATCATGACCGTCGGATTTCCTAACTACAAATGCATACAATGCATACTAAATAAACACACTAGAAAACACACTTTTACTTAACAACACAATAGACCAAGTATATCTTAACTAACTCCTAAGTGTCTAAATATCCTAACAAAATTGGAAGCCAAACTGGAAGAAAAATTGGAAGCCATATCGGAAACAAAATTGGACATAAAACTGGAAGCCAAACCAGAAGACAAATTGGAAGAAAAATTGGAAGGCATATCAGAAAAAAAAATGGAAGACAAATTGGAAGCCACACTAGAAGAAAAATGGAAGAAAAACTGGAAGCCAAACAGGAAGCAAAACTAGAAGAAAAACTAGACGTAAAACTAGAAGCCAAACTTAGAGAAAAATTGGAAGCCATATCAGAAGCAAAACTGGACGTAACTGGAAGCCAAACTAGAAGCAAATTGGAAGGCATATAAGAAGAAAAATTGGAAACANATATTAGCACTAATAATTTTCGGTGCTATTATTGGTGCTAATTCTAGCGCTAAATCTGGTGCAATTATAAACGATCCTGTTTGCGCCCAGTTTTGCACCAGAAAAGGTGTCCAATTCATGAAATGAAATACACTAAATTCCAGTGCTATTTTGGGCGCTAATTTCCTGTTCTGTTGTAGTGTAGGTAATCCCCCCACAAAATCCATTAAAACAACTTCCCACTTAGTTCTTGGTATATCATGGGGTTGTAGAAGACATGTAGGGTGGTGGTGTTCAAGCTTCACCTATTGACACTCCAGGCACCCAGCTACAAAATGCGTTGTATCCTTTTTCATACTTTCCCCAAAAAATAATCTTTTCAAGTCGACATGCATTTTATTTACTCCTAGGTGTGCAGAATAAGGGGATCTATGTGCTTCCTCCATTACTAATCTCCTAAGGACTTCATGTTCTGGGACATATATCCTACCCCTAAACCATAACAATCGATCATTCTCTAAGGTGTACCCTTCCCATTTATATTTCACTGGTACTTCATCTTGCAAGGTATATTTTATCTGTTAGTATTGGTTCTCTTCGATAAGGTGGTTTAAATACAATTTTCTTAAGTCTAACTTTAGAGATAATATAGAATGAACTATGGGTCTTTTTCTTAGAGAATCTACAACCTTGTTTTATTTTCCTTTGAAAAAGGATATTCAGAAATCATATTCACTAAATAATTCACTCCAATGTCGTTGTCAAGCATTCAGGTCCTTTTGGGTAAAAATTGTAAATGTTGATGAAATTGCACAAATAAGATCTAGCTAGCAAAGGACATACACAGTTTGCATAAAAATGAGAAAAGACAGAAATGAGAGAGAGGCAGAGAATCAAATAATTGTATTAACTGAATGAAAGAATGATACAATACAAGTGATATACGCTGCATAACTTAACTAATGTGCCATAATACATGAGCTAATGCATCATATTGGTGGTCTAGAGTGATTTGGACACACACCGACAGTTACAGGAGTTAATTTCCACCTAGTCTAAGTCAACTAGCCTCTTAGTCCTCAATTAACTGACTGAAAGCATCAGTAGTGTGCCAATATAGTGATAATCCCAAGGAAAATGTGCATTAGCAATGATGATCGCAATGTTGCATGGTGATGGAACCAATGTGGCATCAAGACTCCACTCAATTGATCCAACTGAAGTGTGAACTGAAGGGAATATTCCCTTAGAATGTAGGAAAAGGAATATTCTCCCTAAAATGTAGGGGACTGGATAATGACTAATAAACATAGGGAAAACCTTAGAAAAATGAAATCCTAGGTGTGTGTGAAGTATCTCCAACACCCCCCCAAACATCACTATGGTGAAAATAAAAGAATGGGTCCCGACAACGAGGCCATTTTATGTACTTGAAAACAAAAGACACACCGAAAAAAATGAGGAAAGAGGGAAAACCTCATGGGGAAAACCCCCCCTCAAGGTACAATGTATAAAAAAAAATAACTGACAGTTGCTAGGAAACTGTGTCTTCACTCCAAGACGACTGCGAAGAGAATGGAAATTCTACTCAGTGAAGGTATTGGTGAATATGTATGTAGTCTATTCTACTAAAGGACATAACTGCAGGTCAATGATCCCCTCATGTATTAAGTCTTGGATGTAGTGCATGTGGATCTCGATGTGCTTCATCTGCTGCCTATGAACTAGATATTTGCAGAACTTCAAAGTGCTCTGGTTGTCACACTAGATGATGATCAACCAATGAAACTGAATTCCCAACTAAGTGAGAAAATGTTTTAGCCACATAGCTTGAATGATTATGTTAACTACCCCACCTGAATGATTATGTTAACTACCCCGCCTGAATGATTATGTTAACTACCCCTTTGTACTCTGCCTCAACTGAATATAGAGAAATAACATCTTGCTTCTTTATCGACCAACAGATGGGCCCAAAACCCAGACTTAGTGAGTAACCATATGTGGACTTGCGATCAATGTTATCACTAGCCCAGTCAGAATCAGTGAACCCGATGAGGTCCAATGCAGAGTCTGTTGCATAGTGAATCCCAAAGGTGTTGGTGCCCTATACGTATCAAAGGATACACTTTATAGCCTTCCAATGTAGCTCATGTGACTCTTGCATGAACCGGGAGACTGCTCCGACTGCATAGGAGAGGTCTGGTCTACAGTGTGTGAGATACAACAAGTTCCCCACTAGTTGTATTTACAGTGTGCTTTCTACCAGTGGAGTGTCCCCACCATCCTCAAGTTTGACTCCTGATAGGAAAGGAGATGGGGCAGACTTATAGTTTGTCATGTGGAATCTCTCGAGGATATCTTGTGCATACTTGGCCTAAGACAGATTGATGCCTGATGCATCATGATTGATCTCAAGACCAAGGAAGAAATGTAGCGAACCCATGTCTATCATCAAGAACCTGTCATGAAGAATCCTCTTGACTGTAGCAATCGTTGAAGTCAAGTAACCAATGATCAACAAATCGTCAACATACAGAACTAGGAGTAGAAGTGAATCAATCATCCTGAGAATGTAAACGTTCAGGTCTGAATTACAACGTAAAATGTTATGTGACAACAGGTAGGAGTCCATCTTGGCATACCATCCCCTCGGGGCTTTCTTGAGGTCATAAAGGGACTTCTTCATTCCACAGACCAAAGATGAATCCTGCATAAAGCCCCGGGGCTGCTCCATATAGATCTCCTCGGAGAGATCTCCATGAAGAAATTCATTCTTCACATCCATCTAATGGAGTTCCCATCCCTTGACTACTGCAATGTCAATTCCCAAGCGTATGGAATCCATCTTCTCTATAGGAGAGAAGGTCTTGTCATAGTCAATGTCCTGCACCTACTGAAACCTTTTAGCGACTAGCTTGAATTTGTATCTTTTAACCTATCCATCTGCTGCACTCTTGGTCTTGTAGACCCACCTTCAACTGAAAACTTTCCTTCTTGAAGGAAGGGAAACCAGATCCCAAGTTTTATTCTCGAGGAGGGAGTTGTAATCCTCCTACATGGAGGATTCACAAAACGGATTCCCAATAGTCTCACCATAGGACTATAGATCTGAAGATTGAACCAAGAAATGATGTCTGGGTGGCATCAGTTCAATGGTGGTGAGTGAAAGAGGAGGATCCTCGAAATCAGATCGAGTCCTCCTGGTATCGGCTGGATCCCCAACAAAATCTCTTACATCCTGAAGAGTAGTCTTGTCCCACTTGGGCCTCAGCTCTGGCTCTGTATTTTCATCTGCATCTACGTGAACTAACTCTTCATATGACTGTAGTGACTCGGTATCTGAATCATTTAAATCCTCTGAATCAGAACTCTCTTCTGAAGAAGAGTTGGCATATGGATGCTCATCATCTATGATAGGTTGAAGAACAAAAGTGTTTGCATGTGGCTCTTGATGTGCATGTGAGATACTTTCCTCAAATTGGACACTTCTCTCAATGATGAGTTGGTCCGTAGAGGAATCAATGAGTCTGTATCCCTTCAAACTCTTTAGGTGTTCAACAAATATACACTTTGTACTCTGTGGATCAAGTCCCTTCCTCTTCTCAAAGGGAATCCTGGCCCATGCACCTAAACCGAAAATATGGAAGTGGGTCACTTCCAGTTTGAGGCCGCTCCAAGACTCGAAGGGGGTTTTATCATTAACAAATCTATTGGGAGATCTATTTTGGATGTAGTTTGCAGAATTAAGTGCTTCATCCCATAATCTATGTGGAAGTGACTTTGCATGGAGCATGCAAGATGCCATCTCTTTCAGGGATCTATTCTTTTGCTCAACAACTCTGTTTTGTTGTAGAGTATAGGGAACCATATGCTGCAACTAAATCTCGGCCTCAAGAAAAATATTATGTACCTCATGGTTGGCATACTCCCCTCCATTATTTTTTCAGAGGACTTTGATATTCCTTCCTGACTATGTCTCAACAAGGGCTTTGAAATATTTGAGATGCTGAAAGACCTCAGATTTGTTCTTGAGAAAGAAAGTCCAAGTGTAATGTGAGAAATCATCAATAAAAATGAACATGTACCTTGCTTTACTGATTAATGGATGTGTATAAGGGCCCATCAGATCATTGTGTATCAGATCCAAAGGAGAGGAGGCCTTCTGAGTCTTTCCTTTGTAGAATTTATCTTGGCGATGTTTTCCAAGGACACATCCCTCACAAATTCCTTTGGAGAAGTGGATGTCAGGTATAACTTCGACCATTCCCTGCTTGCTAATCTGTTACTTTATAATTTGTTGCATGTATCTGAAATTTCGTGCCATATCCTACTTCTTTCATCAGCATGCGTAAGCATTAATGAAAAATCTAGTTCAATAAATTTAGAAAATGTTTAGAGTCTGGATTGGTGATTTACTTCACCAGTAGCAACTTGGGAATTTGTTTGCATTTCATAGATATCCACAACATCCAGTGTGAATATTACTCTCTTTCCGATGCCCGAGTTTGTCATCTGATACACAGAGATAAGATTGAAGGAGAGTTTGGGAACATGTAGCACATTCTCGAAGCTCTCATTTGTGAGTTCAACTTTCTCTTTTCCGGTGACTTTGAATGGAGAGTCATCCCGCATCAAAATAGGAGGACCTTTGCATGCATCCAATGAAGAGTAGAATTCCTTTGTGGATTCCATGTGGTGTGATGAACCTGAATCTACAATCCAAGCATCAGTAGAGAGCTTAATGGAAATCAAAGCATGGCTAGAATTACCTTTCTTGGGGTTTTGATCTTTTGTCTTCTTCTTCTTGGAACCCTTGGGGATGTGATCTCCAAGGTTGTTTTGCTGAAGTATTTTTTCCATTCGATCCATATTCTTTTGCATGCATGTGGATTTTGGATGGAATCCTCGTTGTAAATAAGTGCATTTCTCCCCTTTTCTTCCCTTTCCACCTTTGGATCCGGAGGAATCATTGAAGGGTTTTTAGTACCCTTCTTTCTTTGGATTTTCATGTGCCTTCCCTTTGTATTTGTTTTTAGATTTCTTATTTTGGTGACTGCTACCATATTGCACATCAAGTGTGTGTGCCTTTGAGCCTTTGATTTTTCCCATGTTGATGAGCTTGTTCTGCTCTTGTGTAAGAGACTCGATAAAGACCTCAAGAGAGGGAATGGTCCAGATGGCTCCAGAGGCGAGCCTAGATGAATGAAATGTAGATACAAAAACTGATAATTCCAGACTAATTTTGGAAAGAATGGTAAGAACCATTTGTTTCTCTTCCTTAGATTTATTAACCCTCCAAGCCTTGAGTTGTGACAACAAATCCTTATATTTGGTAAAATAATCTTGGAGATTGTCGAAGGATTTTGGATCCAAAGTGAGAAATTCTACCTCGATTATATGTCCCCTCATCTCATCCTATTTTCCAAAAAGTCCTTCCATGGTGGTCCAGACGTCATTGGTGGTTTTACAGGAGGATATGTGAAAGAGGAGCTCAAGGGAAATGAGAATGCAAATAGTTCCATACACTTCATCCATCTGATTTAGATACTTGGATTTTTCTATGGCTGGTGTGGGTTCGATCTTTGTGGCCATGGTTAACCTATACAATCCTCTGCTTCAAAGATGCAATTCAATCTTGTGCTTCCATGCAAATAAATTATATAGTGTAAGCATCAATTGTTTTAGAAATTCCATTTTTATGTTGTCTTCAATCTTTTGTACCTGCAAAAAGAGTTTTTTGTGTCTTTTTCCTAGCAATTTGTTGGATTTGATACCATGTAGATATGGATGAATATGCAAATATAATATCTATCTAGCAAAGAACATATACAGTTTGTAGAAAATGAGAAAAGACAGAAACAAGAGAGAAAGAATCAAACTAATGCGCCATAATTCATGGGCTAATGAAAGAATGATACAATACAAGTGATATATGTTGCATAGCTCAACTAATGCACCATAATTCATGAGATAATGTGCCATAGTGGTTGTCTAGAGTGATCTAGACACACATCGACAGTTATGGGAGTTAACTGCCACCTAGTCTAAGTCAACTAGCCTCTTAGTCCTCAGTTAACTGACCGAAAGCATCAGTAATGTGCCACTTTGGTGATAATCCCAAGGATAGTGTGCATTATTAGTGATGATCCCAATGTTGCATGGTGATGGAACCAATGTGGCATCAAGACTCAACTCAGTTGATCCAACTGAAGTGTGAATTGAAGAGAATGTAGGAAAAGGAATATTATCCCTAAAATGTAGGGGACTAGATAATGACTAATAAACATAGGGAAAAATGTAGGAAAAATTAATCCTAGGTGTGTGTGAAGTATCTCCAACAAAAATGGGATCAATGCTCTTGTGATCAGTTTTTAGTTCAAATTGGCACCCCATTAGATAATGTCTCCATAGCTTCAGATCCATTACAGTTGTAGCTAGCTATAGACCATGAGTGACTGTTGGTTACTATTTCCCTTCTCGAGTTATCTGACTTATTGACCCAGGGTTCATGTCATTCGGGGTTCCAACAAAGCCTCTAAAATTATCGACCCTCCTGGTAAATCGGAAGGCAACACAACACCCGGAAGGTACTGCGCAGTCTCACCTGAGATAGCTTTAAATGGGTGATTGTAAGACTCATGTGTTTACAACTTAGGACAGAGTAGGGGATAGGGGTTTCTTGATTAATTCCTAGTACCATGAGTTGTAAGGTAAACTACTTATTCCTTGAAGTCTCTTACATATATCCCACAGTTTAATTCCAGCAAAGTACAAACAGATTCATAACAATGTATTAACTCATTCATCAAGATTAACCATTAATTGTTGAAAGAATGTAGAGACATTCATACATTCAACACAGTACACAAGTGTTACCATGGTTCACCCCCTCTTGGGCTACGTCCACAAATATTTGGCTCTTGGCTCTTTTATTATGGAAGTTTTTCATTCCTAGCGCCATGCGCTTACAATTCTCCACAAAATTGGGTAATATCTATGTGAGGCAAACTAGATCACACCAGGCTCTACAACCCATGGTCTAATCCTCAGATCTACCTTTCCTTGTATCTTCTTTGCTCAATAGCTTACAAAATCGGTTCATACAACTAAAAACATTACATATCACCTACGCTCCTGCGTGGTTATAGTCTCCAAAACCTCACTCCAATGCCTAACCTTTAACAACAACAATAATAACAACAACCCTAATAACAAAAAAAAATCCCTATATGATACTTTCGTATCTATATTTATACATTTCAGGCTCTACAGCCTTTTACAAAATATTACCAAAACCCTAACCCTTCTTATGTTAGGTATTTCTCCCATGTGTGTGTTTTTCTTCCTCCAGCTATCGCTTTTCTTTGTGCATGCTTTCTTACATGCACATGTGTTGTTCTTTTGCCAGTTGTTACTTCATTTTTCTACACACTATCTTTCCCACGATCGTTCTGCTTTCCCCTTTGGCCTGGTACCAACAGGACCCCAACACTAACATGTGACTCGTCCCGAGTCACCTAATTTCTCTGTGCTTCCTCGATCTCCTTCGTGATCGTCTGGAAATTCTCCTGCTACTCCATTGCTTTTGTCAGTGCCTACGCAGTTTTCGCGTTGATGGTGTAGACTGTTTGAGCTGCCATTTCCCCGCTCATCAGTCTTGTGCATTCTAGCTGAGTCTGTGTTGTCTATTTTCTGGCTTCTTCTGCCTACGCAAGTACTTCTGCTACCCGTTCATGCAATGGTTCTATTTGAGCCTGATGCTCCTATTTCTATGTTTGCACAGTGATAATTTTTTCCTATATCTTCTTCAACTCTTGTGTTCCCTTGACCCGTTCTGGAATTGGTATGGTATTTTTTAGTTGTTTGATTTCTTGGATCATTGCATTGATCCTCTCCTGCTTGTCCAAGTGTTGGACCTGTGGATCCTCTTCCAACCTTGTCCAAAGTTGCGTTGTGTTATCTAGCAAGTCAGCTGCCGTGATGAACTATTTTTCTAGCTCCTGCAGTGGCATTGCTGCTTCCTTCTTCCTTTTCTTCTTCACTTCTAATGGAGTTCTCGGTCTAATCTGTCTGTGGAGAGTCTCGATCTACTTCTGATACTGATCAATTTCCTGCGCAATCTGGTCGATCTTTTCTATGACTGGGAGTTCATTTCCTTGCACAGTGGTTGGAAGTTTCCCAAAAATTTCTTCCACTTTGTGTTCCAACTCGTTTCTGCGTTCCTTCTCCTCTTGAGTTTCAGATTTGACCTGTGTACAAACTATTTCCAGCACTTCCCGCTTATTTGTTGCTTGTTGTAGCTCGATTAAGTTTTTATGTGCTCGCGACTGCATCTCGTGTTCGATGCTAACCTGTAGTTTGTATAATTCTCTTGATGGCATCTTTGTAAAGACCAAATGGATATAATCCAAATCCTTCAAAGGTGTATGTCCCACAATTTCATCCATTCGCAGCATGCTAGGCTTTATGTAGACCGTGGAATGTGCGTGTGGTATCGGAAGAACTGGGTCACGTTCTTCTACCTCCACCCTTTCTATGGTATGTGTGGTCGATGGCTCTATGCCTCTACTGCTACTCATGATCTGGGCTTCCCCAAATTTATTAAGGAGTTGTCCCATTTCTGCCAATTCCTTTTGCAGTTTATCCATGTGGTGCACAGCATGATCGAAATCCTCTGTGAGGCAGTCTTGGACCATTCTAGCAATCATCTCTCCATCATCCTTCATGATTGTATAGTCTGGTGGTGGTCATTGTGCCTTCGTTTTCTTGCGCGCACATGCTTCCTGTACCGCTAGTCTCTTAGTTCCCCCTAGTTCCTGTGTGATGGGGTTTGATAAGGTTTCCTATGCTCCCTCAGCCGGTTTCTGTTATCCATTGGTTGGCTGAGTGCTTTCTCTCCTCCCCTTCTAGGTCCATGGCTTCTCTGAGCCATCGTCTGCCTGAGTCAACTTGGTTTGGCCTGTTCTTCATTTCTTGGGTATTGGGATTTGTGAAGGTCGTGTTTCCACCTATGCAACCTCTCCTTCTACTGTTTGTCCCAGTACTTCTCTGGGTATGGTTAGGATCCTCCATTCATCAAGCCATTCGCTAATGATCATGTCGATATCACCCTCGGTGACATAGTATCGCATCTGTATCCACTGTTTATCCGGATCCTGCCTTGGTTGTATCCACATGGCTTGTCGCCTAGCCCAGAAATTGGTGATGCCCCCATATCGTGCGACAGCCTTTGTTGTTATTCTCCATGCTCGATTGATGGCTTCCTGTATCTCCCATAGGTAAGATTCGAATATGATTCCATTCCTCCTATTATGCTTGGCTAGTGGCGTGGATCTCAGGACATGATATCTTGCTCCTCCTGGCTATGGTGTGGTACAAAAGATGGTGTATTTTGGTTCTCTCCATCCCATGAAAGCTATGAGAGTGATCAACCATGAGTAATGAAATTCCGTACCTGCATCCTATGCATATTTATAGTATACTTGGAACAAGTTTGATAGGTATGGCACCCAGCTCATGGAGGTGCCTTCTACGCACTGAGCTGCAACAATAATGACTCTTGTTGGTACTTCATCTTTGCGAAATTTTCTTAGCAGTTTGCAGGCTAAGATTTTTGTGCCCAATTGCATCACAAAATTGTTGATATGTTTGATTATAATGCCTCTTGTTCCCTTGTCAGTGCCATATTTATTCTTCATCTCTTCTGCCAATGTTTTTTCCTTGGATTTATTGTTCAGAATCGGAGCGAGATCCATACCCCGGGTGGGTAGGCCCGCTATCTGCATCATAAGTTTGAGAGTTATGGGGATGGTTTTTTCCAGCCATACATCCCCTCCATGTGTAACTGCTAATAGTTTCTTGATGCATGCCATCGCATATTGGCCTCTGCCAAAGTGTGGTATCTTCAAAAATCCTAGAATTCTTGTTATTTCCAGTCCATTTTCCCACTAGTGTGGCTAAGTGATGGTTTCTCTGAGTTGGTTCACGACTATTTTTTGCATAAAGACCTATGGTGCAAGATTTGGAAATTTGGTTTCATCTGCTACGTCATGGCTGGAATAATTGAGCTTCCCGACGTGACCCAATAGCAGCGGGTCCACCTGTACTCCCTCTGGTATGCAAGGTAGCACAATATTTGCAGCCGGTTTCTTTCAAGGTGAGCTCTATATCTGAACTCAGTCCTCCTACTATGTTGGCTAGCTTGAAGTTCCAACAAATCCTAGTTGTTCTCCTTTCATCCACTCTGGCCATGACTAGGTAGTTCCAACAGTCTCCTCAGTTGGGTGACCTAAGTCAGGTGCTTGCGTATCATCTGGTTCCTCCTCTACTCCCAGATGTTGTGTTGTTCTGTTCACTTCCACGGCTACTTCAGTATGTTTTGGTGCTATTTCCTAGTGTGTTTGTTCTTCTTTGTTCTGAGGCTTCTACACTGTTGCTGGTGTATCCTGTTCCATGGCCTATGTTTGTGGTTGAGGAATCTCCTCTAGTATTGGTGTGGAATCTACTGGGATTTCATAAGGTGATGGGATTTTGCCAATATTGACGATCTCTGGTGGCTACTGCTCAGTTTCTTCCAGTGGTCCCCGTGACCTAGTATGAACCCTGGTTGATATGGCTATCTAGCCTGGTTCTGCAAGCTTCAGTGGTGCCATAATGGTGTCTATCGAATGTTTGCTAAATTCAAATGGCTTCGGTGAGATTTGTGGTTTCACTCTATTCATTCTAGTTGTTGTTGCTATTTTTTTGTTCTCCTTTCACGAATAGACTAACTACTTCTGTGCTCATGTGTTGTATGGGATTGTCATGAAGCTTGTCGAGGACGCTTCCTCCATCATGCGATTAATTCCTACTTGTTGTCTCTAGTTGGCACGTTTATTGTGACATACCATTCATCCTCGAGCATCCTATCGATCTCGTCTTTAACTTTTTGTTTATATATGGGGTTCAATCTATATGGTCATTGTTTAATGGGTCTGGCATTAGGTCTGAGTGGTATCTTCATTTCTTCTAATTCTTCGGCTATGCCTTTCATCTCTGTAAAGGTTGTGGGAAAAATATCGTTGTATTTGCACAACAATTATGTGATGCTTTCTAGTGTCTGTTCGTCCTAGTAATCTCCAATGTTGACCATTTTGGGATGCTTGGCGGTCCCTATGTTAAACTTCTTTATCTTGATTGGCGCAGAGATGACCTATGACTCTAAGGGTGATCCTTCCACATCTCTCTCGCCTTCGACTTCTTCGATCTGAATATCACATGGATCATTGGGGCTTTCTTGTGTATGTGGTAGCATGATAGTAGATCCTTGATTGTCTTCTTATTCCGATACTATAACTCTGTGATAGCTTCTAATTTTGTTTCTTCAATGAATATGACATTTCTGATCTGTTTCAGGGCCTTGTCTATGTTGGGGTTCTCATGCTCGAATAAGAAAGTAACTGTAAAGTTCTGTTGGAGTGTCGCCCATGTCTTGGTACCTTTACACATTTCCTGGTCTGTATACCAATTCGCTGGTATGCCCTTTAAAGTATGAATGAAGTGCTGAGACCATTCCTCCAGTGGCATCATTTTCCATAGCATTTTACACACCTCCAAGTGTTTTGCGGGTGTGCCTAGTCCATCATATTTCTATTGTTTGTTACCTGTCTATTCTGCACCAAACCTTATGGGAAGTAATCGCTTACATTGGTACCAATATGTGATAGTATCTTTGTGTGCACCCCACCATCTTGCGGGTGTAGCCTTTAGTGATAAATCCAGTGCTAGCAATCTCTGGTTTTCTACTACTTCGTCTTCATATTGTGTCAAGAAAGTTTACAGATCATTTAGCTCGTGAAAACTGGGTGGTTCTCTGATTTTTGTGCTAATCCACCTTAATGCACGGTCTATTCGGACACACCTTCTCGTGGATACTTTCAGTAGTCTTTGCTGCCAGTTTTCTAACCCGGTGTCTGAGTCTATTGTACATGAAGTAATGCTCCACCAACTAAGTACCTCATCTGCAGTTGGTTTTATATAATCCGCATCGCACGCAGTTGTTCTGTACAATTGACCGATCTCTTCTAAATCCATACAAGTGTGTTCTACAAACCTCTCGCATTCTGATGGGTCGAGTGTGGCTATGACTCTGTAGTCCCCTGACTCAAATGCCATTTTTCTGGTTTTTAAGTTAATTATGGCCTGGTTGTCGAATGCCCAATTCATACCAAGTAGCATCGGGTAATTTGTTGTACTGTCTACTATTTCAATGACTTCAAAGCCTGCCTTAGTGCGCACACCATCCATATCTACCATCACTCCTTTCAGTCTACCTATTGGTAGGACTCTATGTTGATTTGCTAGATTTAATTGAACAGTTGAGTATCCCAGTGTAGGTTCTCCCATGCATTTCCATGCAGCTTTTGGTAGTACATTCACTTTGGATCCTATATCTAGTATAATATCTCCCATATTGAAATCCCCAATGTTAGTATTTAGACTAAATTCCCTACTTGTTCTTCTTTTTGTATGTAGGTGGTTGACAATTTTCAATTTTGGCTTCTGTTTCGTCTCGCTGCTACATTTTTCTAGGATGTTTTGCAATATTTTGACAAATGAAGGATCACTTAACATTTTGATGCATGACTTCAAAAAGTCTTTGATAGTACTTACTTGTTCCTTAGGTTGTACTATGTTGGTATGGTCCAGTGATGGTGACATTTCATATTTCGGAGCTTCCTTGCTTTGTTGTGAAGTCGACACAATGTTCTCCTTCTAGAATTCTTCTCAGGCTTTTGTAAAGATCTCCTTCTCCTTATGCATGTCGAACTGCTTCTTGGGGTCAGTGTTCTTATTTCCGATTGGTTCTGCGCTAGTTCCTGTCAAACTGCGTCATTTCTTGTTTTCATTCCTC
>JASDQU010213258.1:5477-16319 GCA_032191745.1 Picea mariana
AGAAGGATGTGCTTCTTGCTAGGCTAGTGGAATGTAGGCCACCTCAAAGGAAGGGCTTGTTCATTGTTTATTCATAGGAAAAGGTAAATTATGCTATCCTATCTCATGGGAAGGTAAGGAGTATAAACACTTTCTCTCTTGAGGACAACATTATAGTGTTTCCCCGTGCAGGAGTGGAGGGTCAGGATCAGACTTCTAGTGTCACTGTTATGGAACCAGTTCCTCGGGATTTTGTGGGAGATGCTACTGTTTGAGAGATATCTAACTCAAAGGAAGAGTTCTCCATTCATTATGTGATAGATGAGTCATTAAACGATTTCATTCCTTCTTATAGAGACGTCCTATCCCATACCCTTCTGTCGATATTTTATGGGAGGGAACCTGTGATCTCATTAACAAATAAGAAAGGAAAGGGGGATACCGATAAGGGTGTTTCTCTTCTTGGTGAGTTGGGAGAATCTTCTTTAATAAAGGGAGCGGTTCGGGGAGGACTGGGAAGGATTCCTTCCCTCTAAAAACCAAAAGTGTGAGGAGGTTAGGGATTGATAAGGAAAATTGTGCTTGTTCTAGTACTTCGATGGATGTTGGTCCTAGGGCACTTAGAGCTCAAAAATCCCTTGCTCAGGTTAGGAAATGATTGTGGCAACCCTTAATATTAGGGGGGTGGGGGGATCTGCGAAGTTCATATCCCTAAATAGGTTCCTCAAGGCAACTAAACCGAATGTACTTTTTATCCAAGAAACTATGGTTTATGTATCAAAATCTAGATAAATTTTAGTGAAGCTATTACGAAACTAGTATTTTTGTGGAGTGGAATATACGGGTCTTTCAGGGGGGATTTTGTCAGCGTGGGACCCTAGAAAAGATGATTTATGTGCTTTTTTTCCCCTACAGGGATTTTGCTGGAAGGTATTGTAAAAGATATAAACAAAATATTGAACCTGATAAATTGCTATGGTCCTTATGCTGATAGATAAGTATTTTGGGAGACAATTAAAAGATATGGGCTTCTCAAAGAACAAAATTTGATAATGGGGGGAAATCTAAATTTTACCATCTCAAGTAGAGAAATGTGGGGAGCACATTCTAGAGTTGATCTGTTACATTCTTATTTTAGATAGTTGTTACAAGGAGAGGAGTTGATGGATGTTGAACCTTTAAAGCTACTCCCAACTTGGCAGAATGGAAGAGGAGGACTAGAATACATTTAAAAAAGATTAGATCGGTTCTTTCTATATGAGGAATTATTGATGTCAGGGATCAGATATAGATTTTGTATTTTTAATTCAAAGATTTCGGATCACATGCCTGTGATATTACACATGGAAAATGATATAAGGAAGGTAAGCTATCCTTTTAAATTTAACTCGGTGTGGATCGAGGATCCAGAATTTGTAAAACTTGTAAGATCAAATTGGAATGGCTTACTGGGAAATGAGATCCTAAGTCCAATGGTTTCTTTAGCAAAAAAGCTTAAGATACTAAAGTCTTTAGTGGTTAAATGGGAAAGAAAGAAGAAACAAGTAACTAAGGAAGAGATGGTAAAGATTGAAATGGAATTGGATACCTTGTGCACTAACTATCCTAGGGGATTTAAGAAGGAGGCCGATAAAGTGATGGTTTTGGAGAAGGAAAGATGAAAATTGGTAATCTTGAGACAAGAGGAGGAGACATGGAGACAAAAAAGCAAGTTAAACTGGTTGGCTCTAGGAGATAAAAATACAAAGTTTTTCCATGCTTATGCAAGCTCTAGAAAGATGAACAATACCATTTGGGACATCACCAGGGAGGATGGTACTGTGATCACTTGCAATCATGAACTAGAAGAGGAAGCTGTAGGATTTTTCCAAAATATTTTGAAGGCACAGGAGAATCAAACTATCACCAATCAACTAACAGTTTTGAAGCATTACCCTAGAATGTTTACAAAGGAAGAAGGGAACAAAGTAGCAGATTCTATTACTTTAGAAAAAATCTTGTCTACTTTAAAAGGTTTCAAGTTCTCAAAAATTCCTGGGCCGGATGGTTGGATCGTAGAATTTTTTCTGGCTCTTTTCGATCTAGTGGGAAATGAAATTTTGGAGATGGTTGAAGAAACCAGGAGGGAAGGCATGGTAAATGGAGCTTCAAATGCTACTTTTCTTGCTCTTATTCCTAATATTAATAAACCATAATCCTTTACTATTTCTTTGTGTAACCTGGCATATAAGATCATTTCCAAGATTATAGCTACTAGAATAAAATATTGCTTGTTATTTGGAATTTCTAAGGAACAATTTGGGTTTCTTGAAGGAAGACAAATAACTGATGCTATAGGTGTAGTTCAGGAAGCCTTGCATAACATAAAAGTAAAAAATATCAAAGCAATGGTCTTAAAATTGGACTTGATTAAGGCTTATGAAAAAGTGGACTGGGGATTCCTTAAGCTTGTACTATTACAGGTGGGATTAAGTTTAGAAGAAATAGATTGGATACTAGGATGTGTGACTTCAAAATTTTTTGTTGTTTTGATCAATGGCAGGACCTCTAGTTTCTTTAAGAGCTCAAGGGGATTAAGGCAAGGGTGCCCTTTATCCCCATTGCTTATTTTTCTTATTGTAGAAGGTTTAAGTAGAGTCTTACAAGAGAAAGTAAGGGAGAAGAATTTAGAAGGAGTATTTGTGGAAAGAGGGATAAGAATCACTCATCTGATGTTTGTGGATGACATTATCCTTTTTGGAAATGGAAAATTATATGAATGGAAATGGATGGCTTTCAACACTCAAAAGTCTATTTTTCTTGAAGCTGGATGGGACAAAGAGGAAATTGATATGTTTAAGGAGTTTATGCCATATGATGTAAAACCAATGGATGATGGGTTTAAGTATCTAGGATGTTTTTTAAAACCAAATTGTTACATTAAGGCTGATTGGATTTGGTTGGAGAAAAAAGTTGAAAAAAGAATAGAAAACTGGAGCCATAGATGGTTGTCTTTAGGGGGAAGGTTCAAACTTATAAAAGTTATTCTTGAAAGAATCCCCGTGTATTGGTTATCAGTGGCTAATATCCCAAAGGGTACTTTAAACAAGATCAAAAGGAGGATGTTTAGCTTCCCGTGGACTGGAAAAAATTAAAAGAAGGGATTCACTTGATTAGCTGACAAAAAATAGAAAAACCAAAAAAGGATGGACGACGGGGTATAAAAAATATTTATACGTTTGGAAAATCTTTGGCTACAAAAAGTCTTTGGATATGTCTCATGGTTTTGGGTCTATGGCATCAGGTGATTCTGAAAAAATACATCAAAAAGAAATATGTTACTGAGTGACTTAGAGAACGTAAGAAAAACTGGAATGGAATTTCAAATATATGGAGAGCCCTTACTTCTTCATTATCTATATTAACAGATTGGTTAGTGTGGAAACCTATGAATGGAAGGGACATTAGGATTGACATTGATCCTATGGTTGGGTCACAATATTATTATAAGTTATCAAGGAATCTAATCTCTACTCCGAAAGAAAAATGCATAGATTTTCTTGCAAATGTTGGGACAAAAGATTGGGAAAACCCAAATATTACAAGATGGAAAAGGGCTGAGAATTTGGGATTGGATGGAGATAAAAAAGAAGAATGGGATAATTATATTAAGGGACTTATAGGTTCGAGAATTGTATTAAACAATGAAAAATATATTTTGTTATGGTCTTGGGATACAAAAAAGGACAGGTGAATGCAAAACATGCTTATGAAGTATAGATGTTGGAAAAGGTGGCAGAAGAAACAAATTGTTGGTATAAGGAGCTCTGGATTTGGTAGGTTTCTTTAAAAATAAATCATTTTATATGGTTAATGCTTGAACAAAGGATTCTCACCTGGGAGAATCTGGTCAAAAGAGGATTCTCGAGGCCTAGTAGATGTGTCCTATGTGGGAATGATGAGGAAACTGTTTTTCATATTTTTGTGGAGTGTAACTTTACAAAAGATATTTCGACTTCAATTATTAACGACTTAAAACTGAAGAATCATTGGGTAGGAGGAAAGATTGTTGAATGTCTACAAAAATGGATCATGAAGGAGGTTAACTGGAAATAAATTCCTTGTTTCGTCTATTGGGAGGTATAGAAACATAAGAACTTGGTGATCTTTGAAGATCATCCTCCAAATCTGGTCAAAGTTTATAGTAGGATTCTACAGGCCTTAGGTGAATTAAAGAGCCCAAAATTTACTAGAGATGTAGGGTTGTTAGGCCTCCTTTACTTGACAACAATCTGGCAGTGGGATTTTTTGATGGGGCCTCACAAGACAGGGGGTCAAAATGTGGTGCAAGAGTTGTTTTGAAGTGCCCAGTTTTGGGTACTTACAGACTTAAGATGAATTGTAGAAGAGGAACAAACACCAGGGGGGAGCGCCTAGCATTGTGGTGCATCTTACATTTTTCTTTCTTTAAAAAGATATCAAGGTTACAACTGGTAGGTGACTCAAAAGTTATAATTGACTAGTTTAATAATGACAACATTCTACAGGTGGTTTCTCTTCAGCCTTGGATGCAGAAAATTCAAATGTTATGTGGGAGATTTCAACAAGTAAAAGATCAACATATATACAGGGAGTTCAACAAAGAAGCAAATAAGCTATCTAAAGATGCTCTGGTACTGGAAGAAAATGTTATTTTTTGTAGCAGGCAATACTGAAGGAGGCACAAATGTATTTGAAAGACTACAATACAGTTAAAATTTTAAATGTTGTAAGGGGAATAACTAGACTGTTTTTGTTGGAATGTATTTAGATACATCTGAGAAGAGTACATCGATATGGACAATTGTAAATTTAGAGTCCAACTATTTTGTAATCATAGGGAGTTTTTGTTATCAATAACTTTATTATAGCATTGTAAAAAAGTTCATGAAACACTCCAAAAACAGTATTTTTTGTAAAAGATCTATTATATTTTACTAATATAAATCTTTTTTTCTACTCAGAATAAAAACTAACCATGTACCTTCTAAGCCTCTACCCAATCCTTAACCTCTTGAAATATCCACACAAAATATCTTAATAGGGTTCACCGTTTGTGAGTTTATGTAAGTTTTGTACTCTTCAACTATAATATCAACTTAAGATTTCATGTAGCAAAATATCATTACATCATGAAATTTAGAAACAAACTTATTATGTAAGGCTTTTTAGTAAAACTAGGGTTTTCATTGCATCCTCATTCATGCATTTCATCCCTGCAATATCTCAAAGAGAAAAATTACCGTAAAGGTAGTAGGCTGCGATAATGAGGCCCCTCTATTACCTTATGGAGGGAAGGTGGGCAAGAAATCTTTGCTATTAAGAGAAAGTATTATTGAAAATAAAATAACACAATTTTAAATGTCAAAACTTAACATTACCAAATATATACATTATAAAGTATCATATTATAAAATAAGTAACCTTATCAAATTTCTGTTGGTATTGTTAAATTATATATTTATTTGAATGCAATCATAATTGTTATCAATCATAATCCACCGCTTAATCATAATTATTTTAAATCATCACTTATATTTAATGGATAAGAATACCAACGATTTAATGGATAAGAAAACCAATGATTTTATTTTTCCTGAGTGTCTAAATATATATGGAAAATTAAAAGTAATGTAATGCTAAGTTGGTTTTCAAAATATTACTTAGGTTTATTGTATATAGTTGTTATCAAAATACAATTGATTTTTTTTCTTCATTAAATTTTAAAAAGTTTTTATATGAATTTTTTTTAGATTAGATTAGAAGATTTAAAGTTTATTTTTAGAGTGGAGAGCTACAACAATGAGATTGTAAGAGAAATTATTACTATTTTTAGGAATAATAAAGGTTGATTAAAATAAATTAATTTTAAGTTAAGTAAGGTTGTGGATTCTCCTTTATCTTTTTTAAATTTATATTAATAAATTGGAGGTATGTTTATAAAAGTGAGACTTAAGTTGATATAGTTATCAGTGTTCTTCTTTGGACATATGATATTGATCTTTTGATAAGAAATTTATATGATCTTGAAAAGAAGCTAAAAACTCTCAAATATATGTTAGTATGCTATTGAATATTGATAAGATTAAGACTTATTTAATCTTGAAAATAATTGTAAAGAAGTAGAATTATGGTTTTAGAAGAAAAAAAAAATTCCCTTTATTGTTATATTAATTATCTTTTATGACTTTGTTATATTAATTATCTTTTATGACTGTGAATTTTTTAGAAAAAAATTAAAAGTGTTTTATATTTTATAATTTTAAAATTAATAGCAAGATCCACTATTCCATTCTTCTCTTAAAGGTTGGGGTTCAACAATTAAAAGTAAGACTATAATTAAATATCTAATATCCAATCATAATATAATTAGATATGCCATGATATATAAGAATAAAAAGTTTCTTCACGTTATCATAATATAATTAGATATGCCATGATATATGAAGAATAATAGGTTTCTTCACATTGTTTAAAATTTTTAGATATTATTTTTAGACTAAACCATTTAAAATTTAAAAAAGTCGCTCTCCAAAATATTAATAATATTAAAATTATTATTAATTAAATTTAAAAAAAAAATTATGATTAAAAAAATAAAATATTAAAAAATATAGAATAAAGAAAAATTAATATATTATAAATATCATTATATATATATATATATATATATATATATATATATAATTAAAAAAATAAAATTAAAAATAGAATATTAAAAAATTAAAAATATATATATAACTAAAAAAATAAAATAAAATAAAATATACAATAAAGAAAAATCAATATATTATAAATATCATTAATCTTAAAGTAAGAATCACAATTATCTTTCTTTTATTAACCTTCATTTAAGGATCGCAATTATCTTTCTTTATTGTTAATTTAAATAAAGAATTAACATAAAAACATAGTGTCATGTATTTCATAGACAAACTATGAATTGGACAAAACTTAAAAATACTTATTTTTTTTTATTTTTTATTTTTATATTAAAATTATAAAAAATAAAAAACATTTATTTTTAAATATTATTTTAAAATACTATTATTAGTATATAAAATATAATATTAACCATTTAATTTCAACATCAAACCATAATTTTTTTTTTTTGGGGGTCAAATTGAACATCTAGTGATTTTACAAATTAAAAAAGTAGAATAAGGTAAAAAAACACTTCAAATATATAAGATTTTTGGAAAATTTAATTTCAACATCAAACCATAAACTTTTAAAATTCAAACAACTTCAAATATAAGACTTTTTACTAAAAATTAATTTCAAAATCAAACTATACGTGAGGTCAAGTTACATTGGAGGGTGAATGGTAAAATTTACATCACAGACATTACGTGATATGAATATCCTGAATCTTAAATGAAAATAAGTTTTCAAACGAACAAAATGTTCATACGATGAAAACACAAACACTACTTTCTTCTTTCAGATTTTTTTCAGCGGAGTTCACTTCTTGGTTGCTGCCTTTTTATCCTTGCGTGACCACCGTAGACCATGCAATTGTCCCTGCTTTCCCCGCTCCAAAATTTGCAGCATATCAAGCTATGAGTTATAATAGATTGGACTTGGCCTTGGGATATTAGAACTTTACAAAATAAACTGACAGGAAATGGAGCAACCCGTATCATAAATTTATCCCGTTCACAACTGTTCAATACACTAACTTCTAATAAGCGAGGCGACCGTGCAGGTGACCAATCTACAAGGTGGATTGCAATGGAGAAGCATTGCGGCCTTCTCTGCAAATGTCTGGAAAAACATGTTTGCACAATCCTTGCCAATGTGGGCTTCAACCAAACTGCCCACAAAGCTCTTTACCAGATTTAACTTCATACACCCGAACATCTTTGGATCCCTTATATACTCCTCAAAATTCTCCTCGGGCATGCTCGGCACCCCCTCGCAGACATGCAGGCTTTCAATATCAAAAGCGCCACAGTTCTTCACTGCCTGTCTCAGCTCATCTGCATTCGGAAAGTACCATGGAAGGTTGAAAGAATCTCTCAGATCCGAGCTGATTATTCCCTGCACATGACATCACAACACCCACATCATACACTAATGAACACACATACGATTCTCTTTTTACAGATCCACATTGTTCTCTTAAGAGTAAATACAGGATTGTTTGATAAGAATTTAAGACTTATAATCCGCAATTATGCCTGTGTGACGAGCTCGTCCCATGCATATTCAAAGTCCTGGCCACAGAATTCGCCTCCCACAGAGACTTGCTCTGCAGGAGGCCAAGTGTCGGGCCTCCCCATCATACACAAGAAAAGCACGCCTCCCGGTGCCATCTCCTGCGCTCTGCAGTTGATGAAAGTGTTGAGGTCCTTTTCAGATTGCTTCGAATAAGCTTCTGCAATATCTTGCCTGCCTCTGTTGATCCATACTCTTCCTTCGTTGTATAAGGGTGAAACTTTCTGCACAACAGCTTCAGGCACCTGCGATAATAATATATCATTCAGAAAGTTCATATATTAATTTTGGCTGTAAGGTTTGAGCTATGACAATCAAATCAGATTAATTTGGTCTAATCTGATCTGACCTGTGAAAGCCAATGAAGCCCCATGACAGAGAAGCAGACATGAATGGTCGATCTCGGGAACAAAACGTTGTAAAAGGATCCGGGTACACCAGCAACAAAATAACGAGAATGACCACGCCGGTCCAGCAGATTGAAGAGCCCATTAAAGTCATTGGAAGGCAAATCAGAAAAATAAGCCTGTAACTCAGGCATTAAGCCCCCGCCATGAGAATGATAGCCATTCCCACACAGATTTGTGAGTGTTTTGACAACAAAATCAACGTGTGATACCGTGTTTGTACCTGTTGCGCACCCGAGATCTGCAATTCTGAGAGGACCCTCTTTGGGRAATGCAAGCTTCTGAAGGGCTGCCTCAAAGATAGGCTGCAATACCTGGAAGACATTCCTCTGTCTGTYGGAGTTTTCGGCGTAACATGCATCGCCATTGCCTGAGTACATGTGAAGAACTCCKTGGAGATTAATCCCGCTGTGAATGATTTTCACATCTAGACTACCGTTATCCATTGCCATTTTCGCGACTTCATCTGAATCGGGCTGGGTCTCCATTTAGAGAGACAACAAGCAACCGATAGAATGATGGAATTGAAAGGAGCGCTTGAAAATAAATAGAGGAGCCTAGATCTATCCATCTTGAAATAATCACGCACGCACGCAGTCGATGTAGAAAATCTAGCTGATGATAAGAGTGAAATTCTCAGGGTGTTAGACTTCCAAAGCCACATGCGAAGTTGCCGGTGAAAACTGCACTGCCGTGCAACTTAAAACTGTTAAAATGTGTCAAAACGAGAGCAAAAAAATATAGCAAAGAAAATAATATAACTAACAAGATAAAAAGGACAAAAGATGGGCTGAAAATTCAATAAGGGTTATATTTATTGACACTGATAATGGGCATATTTAGTAGGTTTTTAGTGTTGAATATTTAGTAGGTTTTTAGTGTTGAATCAGTAGGTGTCAATCTTGAACTAAAACTCCAATTAGGTCTTTGTATTGATCTAAATATGGTAAGTAGAATAAATAGTTTAATCAACAGGTTCTACCCTAGCCTATGCTACTACCATCTATGCTCTATGTAACCTATTCTTCTTATGCGCTACTGGATCTGGATCTAGGGATGATGGATCAATAAGAAAATAAACAACATCAACTAGAACTGCATAAAATATTGGTGTTGATTATACTAGTGCTTAAGCTACTGCATAACCAACTAGTGTTGTATGGACAAGATTAAATATTGATGGAATATTCTTAGTCATCCCAATAAATCAATGGTTGTGATTTCAACTACTAACTTCCTCACTATTATAACACTATTATAAAGAAATCTATTTACATTTTTTTTTTCACTTGATCATATTTAAAATTTACTATGACTGCTAGCTAATTGTCACGATTTTCACTAGTGCTTAAGCCACTGCATAACCAACTAGTGTTGTATGGACAAGATTAAATATTGATGGAATATTCTTAGTCATCCCAATAAATCAATGGTTGTGATTTCAACTATTAACTTCCTCACTATTATAACACTATTATAAAGAAATCTATTTACATTTTTTTTTTCACTTTTACTTGATCATATTTAAAATTTACTATGACTGCTAGCTGATTGTCACGATTTTCTGAACCAATCAAACCAAAGTGGAACTAATAAGCATTTTAATTTTCCAATATTGCACAGATTGTAGTGACCTGGTGGGCGTTTTCATTTTCTTATATTGCACAGATTGTATGAAGTTTTCTGTCGATGGGAGGACTTCTAGAAAATTTAGATAGCATTTTTGAGATGTACTGAATTCAAGTCAAAAAAAACGTGCAAATAAAACATTTTATTACCAAAATCCATGTGTGCCAAAGAATTAACCTCCAAAACAATAAATTATTTTGACCTTAAGAATCCTTTTCAACATCATTGTTGATTTGTTTCCACCCACAACCAGATGTGATTGACTCGGAATTTTTGCGTCCATGGACGGTCCGATCACTGACTTCACTTCGCAAATTTTGAAAGTTTTCAAACACGCCTACGGCTTTTCTTATGTAACCGTGTTGATAAAAGAAATGGGCGGTCGAGTTGAATGGGAGGAAGCTACAATTTCGAAGGCTTACGTCCCGTGTTGATAAAAATAAACATTGAGATAACATACAATGCTACTCGAGATAGAGCAACTTCAAAATGAGGGTATCGTGTAGGAGTTCTATTCCTTAAGGCAACAGGGAGAGTTTGTCAAATATCATATGAGGTTAACAGAGTCTGTAAGGAATGCACTTGTGAA
>JASDQU010213261.1:4902-18489 GCA_032191745.1 Picea mariana
ATTATTTAAATAATTTCTTCTTTGCAAACAATTTGACTACTTTGACCTTTGGGGGCTTCTAGATGACTCATGAGGGTTCTCCAACTTCACATGGCCATAACTCTCTAACCATGAGTTATGTGAAGTTCCACATACCACCAGAAATGGAATGACATGTACTATCCATCTAGAATAGTCTTACCTATAAATATATCAAAACTCATACCATTATCCATCAAACAAACTTGGGTCCATTTGTGCTATCGGAATTTGATACCGAACTTTCTTCAAGGGTTGACATCAATGACAACCTACCAAATTAATCAACAATATCCCCATTTGAAATTGATGGAAACACTATGATGCAATACTGAAGTCATGTCATGCAATACTGAATTCATATCACTCATGCTCCCCCTGGAACCATGCCTCTATCCTCTGCATCTGATAAATCTCTCCCCCTTTGTCATCAATGGCAAAGGTATCGGGGCTACTTCCCCTAACTGAAATGTCCTTGGGGATACTCCCCTCGACTGGATTCTTCCTGAAATTGATCTCTCGAACTAAATTGTCCTCTTTATGGTGCTTCCTCTTGTAGATCTAATACATATAAGATAATAATTCCAAAGCATTCATTTTGGAGTAGAAATTACTCTGAGTTTCTGGTGAAGATACTCAAAGGATTCTCTTAGAAGAGGTTTTGTAAAGATATATGCCACTTGTTCTTTTGTTCCCACATATTCAACTTTGATGTTCTTCTCTGCAACCTGTTTCCATAGAAAGTGATACTTGATTGGAATGTGCTTCATCTTGGAGCGCATCACCGGGTTCTTTGAGATACTGATGGCACTTGTATTATCACAATAGATGGGAATGGGCTCATCATACTCAACTTGTATATCTATCAGAGTTTGTTTCATCCATATAACCTATGTACAACATGTTGTTGCTGCAATATACTCTTCCTCAGATGTAGATAAGGATACTGGTGATTGTTTATTGCTTAGCCATGATACTAAACACTCACCCAACTAGAACACTGCTCCACTGGTGCTTCGTCGATCATCAATGCAACCTGCCCAATCTGCATCTATGTAGGAAATAAGTGATATATCCTTTCCTTTTGGATACCATAATCCAAACTCTTATGTTCCTTTGAGATATCTGAAAGTCCTCTTCACTGCTAATATATGTGACTCCTTTGGTGTTGCTTGAAATCATGCCACCTATCCAACTTCCTGCATTACATCTGGTCTGGATGTTGTCACATATAGTAACCTGCCAATCATTGACCTGTATTTTCTTTGGTCTATAGACTTTGAATCATCATCTTTTCTCAACTTGCAACTGGTTTTCATAGGAGTGATAACTGGTTTGCAATCTTCCCTTCTGAACCTCTTTAGCATTTCTCTAATATACTTGGTTTGAGAAATAAAAATTCCTTGGTTTCTTTGACGTATCTGAAGACCTATAAAGAAGGATAGTTCTTCGAGTAATGAAATTTCAAATTCATTTTGCATATCCTTTGCAAATTTATTTCTTAACCAGTCATCATTGCTTCCAAAAATAATATCATCAACATAAACTTCATTTAATAAAATACTATCTTGAGTTACCTTGATGTAGAGGTTGTTGTCTACACTTCCTTTTCTGAACTCTGTTTGCTGTAGATATTTATCTAGTCTAGAGTACCATGCTCTAGGAGTCTATTTTACACCACACAAGGACTTCTTCAATTTACACACATAATATGTGTTCTATGGAAACTAAAGTCCTTCTGGTTGGTCAATGTAGACTTCTTCTTCAAGTTCCCCATTCAGAAAAGACGATTTTACGTCCATCTGGTACACTTTAATATTTTTGGAGAAAGCATAAGCTAAAAGCAATCAGATTGCTTCTATTCTGGCAACTGGGGAAAATGTCTCTTCAAAGTCAATTCCTTCAACTTGTGCATATCCTTTACATACCAATATAGCTTTGTTCCTTGTAACATGTCCATCTTCATTCAATTTATTCATGAATACCCATTTTGTGCCAATCACATTCTTATTCTTTGGTTTTGGAACCAATTCCCAAGCATCGTTTTTTTCTATTTGATCCAATTCTTCATCCATGGCCTTATTCCAAAATTCATCCTTATTGGCCTCTTCAAAACTGTTTGGTTCAATCATAGATGAGAATGCTAGGTGTGTTTGTTTCGGTGAACAGATTCTTCTTCTAGTCTCAACTCCTACATATTTGATTCTGATAACCTGATATAAAGGATGATTATTATATACTCGTTTGCTAGGTTTCTTTGGAGGCACTTGCTGAACTTTCTCTTCTACTTATGTCTAATCCTCTTCATCTTCCCCTTCTTCTTCTTCTTCGTAAAGTTGTTCCATTGATTTATTTTCTTCTTTCTTTAATTCTCGTGTACCTGTTTCATCAATTGTTACATTGATGCTTTCCAAACTTGGTTCAACCTCAGATTATAACACTTGTATGATTTTCCTTGTACTTGAGTAACCAACAAGTACTCCCTTGTCCACACGAGAGTCAAACTTTCACATTCTTCCATCTTCTCTTTTGATGTGGCATTTTCTTCCAAATACTCTGAAGTGCTTCACATTTTCTAGTCTTCCTTTCCATAGCTCGTAGGGAGTTTTTTCAATGTTTTTTCTGAGCATTACTCTATTTTAAATTTGAAATACTGTATGCACTTCATGTGTCCAAAAAATATCTGTCAATTTGGAATCCATTAGCATTGTTTGAGCCATTTCTTGTACTGTCATGTTCTTTCTTTCAACAACTCCATTCTGTTGAAGTGTCCTAGCAACAAAGAATTTCCTTTTTATTCCATGCCTACTGCAGTAGTCCATAAATTCATTTGAAGTGAACTCTCCTCCATTATCAGATCTCAAACATTTGATTGTTGAATCCATTTTATTTTCAACCATTTCCTTGTAGAACTTTAAGTTTTCAAAGGCTTCTAACTTATTCCCGAGAAAGAAAACTGCAATCATTTTTGTATAACAATCAATCAATAACATGAAGTATTTCTCACCTTTTAAACCCTTTGTTGTAGTTGGTCCAACTAGATCAGTATGCACAATTTCCAATGGTCTTGTCATTGAATATTCCTTTGATTTGAACCTAGTCTTTGTTTGCTTTCCTTGTTGACAATGCTTGCATAAAGTGTTGCTTGGTTTCATGATCTGGGGAATTTCTATAACTGCTTCCTTTTCGTTGAATTTGACAAGGTTATCATAGTGTATGTGACCCATTCTTCTATGCCATATCCAACTTTCATCTTCCTTTCCTAGACAACACTTTTCATTTCCAATTTCACTTAATACATATATGCTGCTTGAAGTTATTACAACCATTGCAATCAATTTTCCCGAACTTTATTTTCTTATCTCACACTTTTGTGAATCGAAAGTAAATTTATGACCTTGGTCACGCATTTGACTCACACTTAGAATATTATGTTTCATATCTTCTACTAGTAGAACATTTTCTTCCTTGGTATTCTTGTTTCCAATTCTGATTGTCCCTTTTCCAATGATTTTAGCGGAATCATCATTTCCGAAGGAGATCGATCCATCTCTTTCCTTTATTAATGTAAGAAACTTGTCTTTATCACCTGTCATGTGTTTTGAACAACCACTGTCAACATACCAACCACGGTTCTTCTACTTAGCTTGTAGAGAAAGTGTGCATTCTTCATTTCTATATTGATTTTTCTTTCTTATCCATGTTTTGTTCTGAGGTTTCTGTCTGTGACTATTGTTGTTTTGTTGTGTTTCTCTAGGAGGAACTGTCATTATGCAATATTTGGACATGTGTCCAAAGTTGTTACAATTGTATCATTCCACTTCAGTGCTCAATGATTTAAACTTGTTGTAACTTCTTCTTTGTGTTTCACTATGCCTTCTTGGATAACCCTTTTGTTTATGACTTTCAAAGTTGTTTATGTTCCTGCTGTTAGCTCTGAAATTCATATCTTTACGTCCAAAATTATTGCATGCATAACATAAACCAAAAAATATAGGTTTATACCTGGGAGTTGAAGATATTCTGAATCCTTTTTCTTTCTGAGGCCTATCTGTCGGTTGTTGATTCTAAAATCTGAATCTTCTTGGTGGATGAGTGTCCCTATAATCTTCTTTGTAGGTATTCATACCTTCTTTGATTGTTTCTGCATAGATTTTTGGATATGTTTCTTGTTTTTTTGTTTTGGATCTTGATCCCTTTTCTATCTGATTGTATTCAAGTCCGAACTTGTCATGATGAGTCTTTTGACTGCTGATAATGTTAACCAAAACTTTTGAGCTATTTTGCATATGTTTCTTTTGAAGATCCTTTCTTAATGTGACAATCCCTGCTTCCAAATTTTCAATGATCTTGTCTCTTTCTTCTAGTTCTTCTTTGAGTTCTTCTTCAATTCTTTTATCTTCTTCTATTTGACCCTTCAAATCTGTGATAATTGTTTCTAGTTCTTGAGTGTCTTCTTTCTTGTCTAGTTCCTCTTGTAGCTTCTTGTTTTTCTTCTTTTATCTTCTTATAACTTCTATGGAACACAATAATTCTTCTCGGTAGTCAACTTATGCCTCTTCATATTCTTCTTCGGTGTCTTCTTTATCAGAGTCTTCTACTACCATGAATATATCTCTTTATGTCTCATCGTCACTGACTTCATCTTCATCTGATGATGAGATGTCTTCTTTGGTGCATAAGTTTTTCTTGAAAACTTTCTTTGTGGTTCTTTTTCCTTTATATGTTTGTTTTCTATTTGAGTAATCTTCATCATTCCTCTTATTTTTCTTATGAGGACATTTGTTAGCAAAATGACCAATACCAACACAATTAAAACAAATCAAATGAAGCTTACCTCTATATCTATCGTTGGTTCCCTTGTTCAATCTTTTGACAAAGTTGGCCACTTCTTCATCATCTTCTGAGATGTCATTACTGTTGCTATGTTCTTTTTCCTTTTTCTTTGACCTTTTGGATGCTTTGAAATCTGCTTCTTTTATATATGGATTTTTCTAATAGAGAAATAGAGAAATAGAGAAATTTAATCATTTTTAACCATATAATACAAGTTTTATATCAATGTAGCATTATCATCCAATAATTGCAGAGTAAATAAACAATGAACAAATGAGCAATCATACACATACACAGTACACTAGTGTTTTTACGTGGAAACCCAAAGCACGAGAAAACCACAGAATGTTTTTTCTTATATGTCTTGAATAATTACATTCATTGGAAGCACCAACTTCCTTTGTTTTCCAGTGGCAATTGGAAGGAGGCTCCAACCCCCTAGTTTATCAGGATACAACTTGAGGAAATCTCCAACTCCCCAATTTTATGGCTACAACCATAAGAAGGATACAACCCCCTATGTTCTCCAGCTACAACCGGAAGGTGGCTACAATCATCTGTCCTTGCCCCATCCAACCACCCTGAAATAAAAGTAGAATGATGGAACCACTGTCACACTATCACTGTGAGATATATTGTTGTAAACCTGTACCAATCAACTTGTAATCAACTTGTAGCATAAACAAGTGCATCAACCATGCACTAACCTATACAAAACAACCTGTAATCATCCTGTACCATAAACAAGTGCATCAACCATGCACCAACTTGTACCTCAACCTGTAATCAACCTGTACCATAAACAGGTGCATCAATCATGCACCAACTTGTACCTCAACCTCAACCAAAATCCCTCATCAATTTAATCATCCAAACCTAATTTGAACTCTGTAATAGACCTAGTGTATATGATCACACACCTGCAAACCTTCCTTAAATTTAAAAACAAGAGACTAGCATTTTATCAAAATTTACTTTAGTCTCACATGACTAATTTTGGATTAGTCAACAACCCTAACTTGAAATAGTAATAACTATGTACCTGTAATGAATAAAGCTATGAAAATGGTACACAATGTTGTTCAGTGTATTTTGTGCAATTCGTCCAGATTTCACTACTTGGAACCTCTCAGAAAAGGAGTTATAGAAAAAATGACATACCTTGTTGAATTCTGGCTTATTCTAGAGATCAAACTTGTAGAGAATTCCTTGCACGGAATATTTGTTGCATAGATCAGAAAATGGTACAAAAAATACTACAGACTGTAATATAACCAATACATTTTTTCTTACTGAATTTTCATCTGTTACGAAGAAGTTATGACGTTTTTACCTGAAACACCTGTTTTAGACTAGTTTCAAGACTAGTCACAAACCCTATTTTCCACAGAGTGTAAATCCAACAATACAACGACCCACAATATGAAATTTTTATCACAACTACTTAGATATGTTTCCTCAACAACCTCCCAATTTCACGGTCTGAATCGTTCTAGAAAAAAAGTTATTGCAAAAACGGTGAGATGACCTGTAAATAACATACCTTAGAAAGCATCATCAAAAGAATTTATCCTCCCTTGAATTTCAGTCTTCTTTACTTCACCTTCCCTATGAAATTAGGATTATATATACTTTGGTTACCTCATTCACTTGTAGATATTCAATATGCTCAAGTGTAATTAAAATAAGAGACCCTTGCCTCTTATTTATACTTTTATGTAGCTTCCTCAAGGGGTTACCTTCTAACCATATTAAACCACTTTTCTTATTTTAGGGTTAACCCACTTCTAACCACTTGTCCACTTAGTATTTCTCCATTAAATTTATTATTTAAATAATTTATTTTGTATCCACTTTGACTTATAGTACACTCATCACTTCACTTTATTATTTACCTTCTAAAATCTCTTAAACCACTTTCCTTATTTTAGGGATAATCCACTTCTCACCGCTTGTCCACTTAGTAATTTCTCCATTAACTTTATTATTTAAATAATTTATTTTGTATCCACTTTGAATTATAGAACACTCATCACTTCACTTTATTATTTAAACAATTTCTTCTTTGCAAACACTTTGACTACTTTGACCTTTGGGGGCTTATAGATGACTCATGAGGGTTCTCCAACTTCACATGGCCATAATTCTCTAACCGTGAGGAGTTAGGTGACGTTAAACATACCACCGAAAATGGAATGACATGTACTATCCATATAGAATAGTATTAGCTAAAAATATATCAAAACTCATACCATTATTTATCAAACAAACTTGGGTCCATTACCCAAACCTTTGTGCTACCATAATTTGCTACTGAACTTTCTTCAAATGTTGACATCAATGACAGCTGACCTAATTAATCAAGAATCCTCATTGCTCCAATCCCGATGCTTGGTCTCCAAGCTCCTCAACACAATTGAAATCCTACAAAGACTAGAAAAGGAACTCTACTTCCTACTCTATATGATTAGACAAATAATATCTATCTATGAAGACTGAAAGGAAAATAGACAAGCAAATGTAGAACACATGAACTTGAAGAGAATAGGCCAAGTTGATATTAATTGGAAATCCAGAAGAGGCACATAAAAAGCATACTTGACAATGAAACACTTCTCCAAGATCTCCTTGTACATCCCTTGCATGAATCTTGGCATAAAATTGTTGATGCTTCCTCTAGAATAAAAAGTTTGATACCTCAATTGTTCCCCCCTTCACCTTGGAAACACATTCAATATATAGGCTTGAGAGGCGCAACCACCATGAGAAAATGAGGGAAAGAGTTGAGGATATGGCTCCTTAAGTTGGGATTAGATCCTAGGATAGATCCTATAGGGTAGGATTCGACAATAACAAACCTCATCCATCAAGAGCTGGCCCTTAAGAAAAGGTTGAGAATCCCCCATTTCTCTCTAACAAGACTGGAACCCCCCCTAGTGATAGAAAGAGTGCCATGGTGCCCCATTACCAAGGTTATAGGAGGACTAATGCCCCCCTAGTATGTGTAGCGTAGTGCCATTCTCCTAAAATGATAAAAAATGGTCAAAATTGCCAAGGAAAATGTATGTTTCAACTGTCAAATGATGGGAATTATTCTTCCAACATGACTTAGGGATCGTGAAAACTATTTTTATGGTGTCAAGGGGTTTTGAGACTCAGAAAAGTGAATGCGACACTTGTTAAGGTTCCTACAACATTTGCGACAGTGCATGCGACACTTAACATGGTGCATACGCCACTTTGCGACACTTGTGACACTCAAGTGTGACATTTTGGTGTGTAACAACTGCCCCATAAAGTGTGAGGTCAGAAGAGAAAATGATGGCCTAAAAACTTTACAAATTATTCAATGCAAGGGTGCTAGAGTAGGAGAACCTGGCTAAATCTGCAAACAATCATCAGTCAGTATACAAGTATGTTCCATTTATGAGGCAGGCATACCTATGCTCAAAATACAACATTAATCAAAGAATGGACATCGACCAATGAATTGCGGATCCATGAGAATGTTGACTAAGGAAATGGCCACCAAATATACAATGTGGATCCATACCTCCATAACATGAACTGATCACAGCCATGAAAAATACCTAGTGGAGATGCGAGATGACAAAACATAGCCACAGATCAATACAATGTGGATCTATGTGACAATATATATATTAGTAATATTTCCAGCATGGTGATTGTATTGAAATATTTTACATGCTAAAATGATCTCCATCATAGCCTGGGAAAATAACATAATAGAGTGAGCTCTCAACCAAGGGTTTTTGTCCCGATCTCGATGCAGTATGAGTCTAGCCATGCGAATAGATGATTTGATGTCGAACATGGTAGAAACCATTTGATTACTAGTCATTGAGGTAAACCATTAAAAAGTTCAATGGAAATCACCAATGATGAAAATGACTCCCAAGGTACCGTAGTACATTCCAATGAATGTGAATAAATGAGTTGAGGTCAAACATTCATGGAATCATCAGATCAAAGGCCAATAATGTGAAGCTACTATCGAAAGTGAGGAGGTCTGACATTGAGGAATGTAGGTCCCAAGGTACTAACTAGTTTCTAAGTCTAATTCCTGGATAATGTGTTGAATTTGATAGGAACAAACCCATCGAAGGAGGACCATGATGTATCCCCCATCATCGACATGAAAATGACACATGAAAGTTATATAAGATGGTGAATTGAATGAGTATGGACTGACACAGGAAATGGAAAATGGTAATATTGCAGATGGATGGTTTGAAGTGAAACTTCCCTTGAACATGATGATGCACTACAAATGACTTGGAATCATTTGACTTGATGATTACCAATAACATAATGTGACGGAAAATAAGATAACTTTTTGACTAGAATGAAAAAGTATGATGACACATGGAATTGGCATGACTTAGAGACAAAAAGATTACACTACTATAAGACAAGACACAAACAAGTGCCATGTTCAAGGGTGAAAATAGATGCCATAACGGATTCCAAAAAAATTGAACCACTTCCTTCAATTCCCCCCCATCTAGATATATGAGTACCTATTTCTTTCTTAACGAGCTTGAGGAGGATAATATCCTCTCGATATAGCTCACCCTTCAGATGAGTCCCTCAACATATGTTTAACGAACCTAAGAAAGGAGGGGTTTTCAGATAGTTGGATTAGGTTGATGGATAGTTGGTATTGATTTTTGGTTGTCATTGATGTCAACCATTGGAGAGTAATATTATAGATTGATGTCAACCCTTAGTGATTGATGTCAACCCTTGAAAAAATTCCGGTAGTGAATTCTAGTAGCACAAAGGTTTGGGTAATGGACCCAAGTTTGTTTGATGTATAATGGTATGATTTTTAATGTATTTGAAGGTAAGACTATTCTATATTGGTAGTACATGTCATTCCATTTACGGTGGTATGTGGAATGTCACATAAGTCCTCATGGTTAGAGAGTTATGGCCATGTGAAGTTGGAGAAAGGTTTGGGTAATGGACCCAAGTTTGTTTGATGGATAATGATATAATTTTTGATATATTTTCAGGTAAGAATATTCTATATGGATAGTACATTTCATGCCATTTCCAATGGTAAGTGGAATGTCACATAACTCCTCATGGTAAGAGAGGTATGGCCATGTGAATTTGGAGAACCCTCATGAGTCAACTAGAAGCACCAAAAGGTCAAAGTAGTCAAAGTGGTTTAATTGATTTCAGAAGGCAAATAATAAAGTGAAGTGATGAGTTTACTATAATTCAAAGTGGATACAAAATAAATTATTTAAATAATAAATTTAATGGATACATTACTAATTGGACAAATCGTTAGAAGTTGGTTAACCCTAAAATAAGGAAAGTGGGTTAAGATGGTTAAAAGGTAACCCCTTAAGGAAGCTACATGAAAGTATAAATAAGAGGAAATGCTCTCTCATTTTAATCACACTTGAGAATATTGAATATCTATAGGTGACTGAGGTAACCAAAGGATATCTAAGCCAAATTTCAGAGGGAAGGTGAAGTAACTAAGGTCGAAATTCAAGGGAGGATAAATTCTTTTGATGATTCTTTCTAAGGTATGTTATTTATAGGTCATCTCACCATTTTCTCAATAACGTTTTTTTATAGAATGATTCAGACCGTGAAATTGGGAGGACATTGAGGAAACATATCCAAGTAGCTATGGTACAAATTTCAACTTGTGGGTCATTTTATTTTTGGAGTTACACTCCGTGGAAAATAGGGTTTGTGGATAGTCTTGAAACTAGTCTAAAACAGGTGTTTCAGGTAAAAAGGTCATAACTTATTCATAACAGATCCAAATTTAGTAAGACCAAATGTTTTGGTTAGATTACATTCTTTAGTATTCTATGTACAATTTTCATATCCATACAACAAATATTCCATGTGGGTCACACTCTACAAGTTCGCTCTCTAGAATAAGCCAACATTCAACAAGGTATGCCATTTTTACTATAACTCCTTTTTTGAGAGGTTCCAAGTAGTGAAACCTAGAGGAATTGCATTAAAAACACTAAAGAACAATGTGTACTATTTTTATATCTTTATTCATTACAGGTACATAGTTATGATTATTTCAAGTTAGGGTTGTTGAATAATCCAAAACTAGTCATGTGAGACTAAAGTAAATTTTAATGAAAATTCTACTATCTTGTTGTTAAATTTAAGGAAGGTTTGCAGGTATGTGGTCATATACACCAGGTCTATTATAGAGTTACAAATCATATTTGGATGATGAAATTGATGAGGACTTTTGGTTGAGGTACATGTTGGGTATATGGTTGAGACAAATAGTTGATGAGTTGGCACATGCATGAGGTGCATAGTTGATGATGTTGGTACATATTGATGAGTCATAGTTGATGAGTAGTTGATACATGATTGGTACATACTTGGTACGTGGTTGGAGGTACTTGTTAGTAGTATTGTTGACACATGGTTTGTGGATGATGTAGCATACTTGTATTGGCATATTATTAGAAGCACATATTGATCTTGGTGATGATTGTGAGTTGTTGTGTTATGCTTGGTTGATGCAGATATTTGAGATTTGTCTTGGTGAGTAGATATGATTTGGTGGATAAGATTGATGAGACAGGTTTTTGTGATAGGTTGTTTGGACAATTTGCTGTTATAGGTTATTCATACAAGTTTGGTGCATGTTTGATGCACTTGTTCATGGTACAGGTTGAGGTACAGGTTGGTGCATGGTTGATGCACTTGTTTATGGTACAGGTTGATTACAGGTTGAGGTACAGGTTGATGCATGGTCGATGCATGGTTCAGGTTATTGGTACAGGTTTTTTGGTGTAGGTTGATTGGTATAGGTTTACATTAGTATATCTCACAGTGATAATGTGACAATGGTTCCATCATTCTACTTATACGTTGTTGATTAAGGCTGGTTGTCATTGATGTCAACCCTTGAAGAAAGCCCGGTGGCACAAAGGTTTAGGTAATGGACACAAGTTTGTTTGATTTAAAGATGACTCATTATTGTCTTGTCATGGTTGATAAGAAGTACAAATGGATGAACTCCAAAGTGGTCCCCTTACGGTGAAAGCCCTCATGGGAAGACGCTTTGAGGATTGAGTTATCCTAGAAGTATGGTTAGAGAACCCATTCTTAATTGTGTAATAATGAGATGAAGGTTAGTGAATTTGTCAGTGACACTATCCTATATGGATAGTGTTTTTCATGTCATTTCTGGTGGTATGTGGAACGTCACCTAAATCCTCACGGTTAGAGAGTTATGACCATATGTATTTGAAGAACCCTCATGAGTCATATAGAAGCCCCCAAAAGTCAAGTGTTTGCAAAATAAATTATTTAAATAATGAAGTAAATGGAGAACTCCCTAAAATAAATAAAGTGTAATGCTACATGAAAGTATAAATAAGAGACAAAGCTCTCTCATTTAAACACACTTGAATATAATTGAATATCTATTTTTGTGAAAGGTTATTTGGGCAGGTATTATTGATAGGGAAAATTTGCAGCAAAAAAAGTGCGGAAAGAAAAGTGTGGTAGAAAAATCACGGCAGAAAAATCGTTGTAGAAAAAGCACGGCAGAAAAAGTGCAATAGAAAAATCACGGCAGGAAAATCGCGGCAGAAAAAGTATGGTAGAAAAATCATGGCAGAAAAAGTGCGGCAGAAAAATCACGGCAGAAAAAGTGGGGTAGAAAAATAGTGACAGAAAAAGTGTGGTAGAAAAATCATGACAGAAAAAGTGGCACATCTTGTTTGAGGTATGTTTTGTGAGCTAGGGTTTAGCTCTTGAGATGGTATTGGATGTTTAGTATTGCTGCATATATCATATTTGTTGAGGGATACAATTGGTATTTTTTTGTTGGTATTTGGCATATGGGTATTGGTCTTTTGGTTGTGATGTGTTGTTGAAGTAGTTGGTTTAGCTTGAGGCTACATAACAATGAGGTTGTGGCAAATGGTTTGATGTAAGGGTTTATGATATTTGGTTTATGGATAGAGTGATAAATTGTTAGATAAATTTTGATGGTTATATTAGTGTATGTCTTTGGTATATGGTTGATGTACATGTTGGGTACATGGTTGAGACAAGTAATTGATGATTTGGAACATACATGAGGTGTATAGTTGATGAGTTGGCACATACATTAGGTGTATAGTTGATGAGTTGGCACATACATAAGGTGTATAGTTGATGATGTTGGTACATATTGATGAGTAAAGGTTGATGCATAGTTTATGCACGGTACATGTTGGTTCAGGTTATTGGTACATGTTGTTTGGTGCAGGTTGATTGGTACAGGATGTTACAGATTGACAATGACAGGTTGACAGTGGAAGTGGTTTATTAAGTGACAGTGACAGATTGTCTACATTTGGCATTTATATTTCAGGGTGGTTGGATGGAGCAAGGACAAGTGGTTGTATCCACCTTCCAGTTGTAGCTAGAGAAATTAGGGGGTTGTAGCCTCCTTCTGGTTGTAGACAAAGAATTGGGGAGTTGGAGATTACCTTAGTTTGTAGCCTGAGAAAATAGGGGGTTGGAGCCTCCTTCTAGTTGCAGCTGGAAAACAATTGAAGTTGGTGCTTCCAATGATTGTAATTATTTAAGACATATAAGAAAAAACATTCTGTGGTTTTCTCTCGCTTTGGGTTTCTGCAATTATTGGATGATAATGCTACACTGATATAACACTTGCATCATATGGTTAAAAAGGATTAAATTTCTCTA